>PVXU01006808.1:0-13994 GCA_002994865.1 Rhizopogon parksii | reverse complement strand
ACTAACCAACTTTGGACACAACTACTTTACTCTTTACACGCGACCTCAGAGTTCGCTTTTAACTTCCAAGTAGCTTTGACGAACGTTGCGATGGTGAGCAGCAGACCTATGGGATGTTAAAAGGTTGACTGATGGGAGTAATTGCCTAGGGTGTGACTGACAAAGTTTTGGGAGGGGTGATGTTGCTGGCTGCTGCTTTCGTGTTCACGTACTACACGACATGGGCAATCTTACTCGTCAGTTCAACAGACTTGCGTTTTGCGTGCGATATAGTTGACAGCTACTCGCCCGTTTTCAGCCCTTCTTCGACACGTCCAGCCCCATACACAACTATTTTCTAGCACGCGAATGGGCAGTACGACTGCCTGCATTTCTACTCGTGGTCGGACTTACGGGTATCGGTTTCTTCGTTGGCTTCACAATCATGAAGGAGAATAGAAAGAAGGCACAAAAAGCGAAACTTAGGGCAGCCTGACCGCCAAGGGACAACCACCTTCCCGGGCCCCTTTTGTTGACCTCGTATGCAAACTGACATTGTCTGGGGCTATGTAGGAATCCGCATATCTCTTCTACGTTCCATTGGTCGTTGCACGCTTTCCAGTACTCGCAGCTTTTCCGCATTCTCAATATCCTTCTTTGTTTGAGTAATAACCGCGCTCGGCAGCAGTTCTGGCAAAAGCTCTCCATCTAGAGCCCGAGACAACTAGGTGCAAGATAATATGAGTGGGGTTCAACGACAGTACAAAAGAACATGCCTTGCTAAGTGCAGAATTTCGTCTTCCAGAGTCACGCAAACGATTTAGCATTGCTGCATGTGGTATGGTGTCCAGCCCCACAGGTGAGCGTGATTGAAGTACGAAAAGAAATAGGCCTGCTACGGAAGACCATATTGTCGTCGCCAATGGCTAATGTCATTGTATCAGCACGAGATTATCTTGTACAAGCAGAAGTCGAACGCTTACCAAGAGATCTTCCGGCACACTGTCGGTTTCGAAGAGGTTCACTAGTACTTCCAATGGAGGCCAGAGCTCGTTCCAAATCGCTTTGACGTCGAGCGATGCTTGTGCCAGATTGACAAGCGGGATCTGTGCCAGTGATAGCCACAACTTGATAGCTATGAAGGCGTGTTCTACATCTGCCACAGCAGATTCAGAAGGTGTCGTCATCCATCCATGCACATATGTGTCCAAGCATTTGTAATATGCTGACGCGAAGACATTCAAATGTGATATCAAAACCTGGGCATGCGTGTCAGTAGTAGAGTCACTGAGTACACCCAGCAGCAGAATATTCCAAGCGCGGACAACTGTGCCAGGTTGTGCAGATTTCTGACAAAGTTCGTTGAGTTTTGTGGGTCACGGTATTCACCGTACTCGTACCTCAAAACCTTCAGCGATTACCTCTGAAAGCGAAGTGTGCCTAATATTTATAGCATGGAAGACCAGTTGCGAAATGGCAATTGAAGCAGATAACTCCGCGTTTGACTCAGAAGCCATCCAGACATGATCGTGCAAAAAGTAAAGCCCACTGCACGCCACTTGTCGTAGTCCAGCTCGATCGGGGCTCAGGTACATTCGGATATCAGTGCAGAGAATAGTCTACAGAACTGCTCAGACCATCAAGTACAATTTCTAGATGGAAAGTATTTACCTCTACGATGGCATTCAAAGTTGAGGGCATGACTCGCGCCCTGGCTCGGAAGACATCCTCCAGCACTTCTATCAAGATTTGCGCAACGCAGTTGGCGTTACATGGCAACGAATCCTGCATTGGACTAGGAACTGTGTCACTCAGCGAAGTGACAGCATGCAATGCTCGAATTAGACTCTGCTTCTCCACATTTGACCTTGACAATGTAACCCTCAGCACCATTTCTGTACACTCCAGGAGGTCCTAGTGGGGTGCGAAGAACAGTCATTGATTTTTTTTTCGGTGGGAAACACAAGATGTTTACCTGGGCATGTGTTTTGTTATGCTGCAAAAGAGTCGCAGAGATACACAGAAGCAGGTTGGGATCAAACCCAGCATCGTTTCCCAAAGCTGATGCTCGGCGTGCCGTTACGATAAGCCAGTTTATCAGATCTGTTAATCGAATTCAGATGGTGGTAGAGGTGAGGGAAATATTTTTTTTGCCTTTGATCAATCCTGTACTTAGTCCTTCAAAATAAATCGACTCTGTGTATTCCTTCACGTTCAAAGCAATATTGTGATTGATTTTCCAATCTGCGTCTGGGGGTTGTGTTACAACGCTCCGGAGAAGAACTTCTCGAAGCCTGTCCTGTGGCGAGGACTCGGATGCCCTATGGGATTGATCTTCTACGATGGATTTTATTACAGAAATAAAGTCTGTGCCAAGGGGGCGCTTGTATGCCGATCAGTTCGAAATGCCCCGACCATAGGAATTGAAAGTGTGTGACATACTTTGCAAAGACTACAGAACAATCCACTGGGAGCCAACCTATGGCAGAATTGTTCAACCATAGACAACAATTGACGAAAGGCACCTTACGTGACAAGCGCGTTCTCGATAAACGATTTTGCCTGAGTCACCAGCATGTCTTCGGCGTTATGTTTCAATAAGGCAATCAACGCAACAGCACGTTCGACTGATTCGCTATAGGCAGCTTTGAACAAGTTCTCAACAGTCGAAAGCTTCATCACCACTCACGTCACCAGCGCGCCAGATATGGCAGACCCCCTCTTGATATATATCTCTATAACAGATAATGCCACTTGACGCGAGTCGTAACTCAGGTCAACCAACAGAAGGTCTAGGGTTCTCTTCAGTGCCTTGCGGAGCAAAACATCAAGATGTCTGAGCGCGGGGCTATTGAAGTCATGCTTATAGATCATGGCCATTAGTGCTTCCAGCAAGCTCTTCAAGGTAAGGGCTGGGAGCTCGAGTAGTTCGTCCACGGCACAGAAAGCGCTCAGCACAACGTCTATCCAAATGGAACCAATAAGAACGCGGCAAGGTCTGTCGTCATCGGCAAAGGGACTGTTCATAAGGGAAGGTGGCAAGTCGAATGGATGGGGAGCATCAAGAATGCATGCAAATTCGTTCACACACGGCAGGGACTGTCGCGGAACTGCATTGAAGCCATCCATGTGGATTGAGAATGCCCGTCCGTTGAGAGTAGAGACCATCCGTGCCCCACTGAAGCCAACTATCTTGGCTAGATACAGCTTGAATTTCAGACATGACGTTAGGTCAATCTCGCCTCCATTTTTCATCATGCGCAGACCAAGCAGCGCGACCGATATCTTTTCGGGGAGTCAAAACGGGATAACTGTTCACATCGCGGTCGCTCGCACCTGAATAGAGTGAACGTCTGGGTCTAAATTTCCAGGTAGGGCATCGTTTTGAGTGTTCAATCCGTACATTTCCTGCCGGTGTGGTTAGTCTAATGTTTGATTCATCGACGGGAATTTTGAACGAACAAGGTGAGCAGCGGCGGGGCCATCTTCGTCGTTTCCATTGGTTTCTAAGTAGTCGTACTCGAGCAACGTCTCGATTATCGTGCTCCACGAGAGAACTAAGTCACGTTCACCCCTCAATACCGGTTGAAAATAGTATGTAAAGACGTTACCTCTCCACGTTGGAAAGTGTGACTGGAGCTGAAGGAGAAAGGATATCAGCCTGAGACGTTCTGATACGGATAGGGAGGGAAAGGCGTCATTCCAGCATGATGCAATGGCATCCAAATGGGCTGAAAGTAGCGTCTGCAACCAGGTGTCAACTGCCGTCCTGATTTCCTCCTATTGGCGAAAATTGCATCAGCCAGGTGTCAACAAAATGAATTGCTGTCGACGTACCTTCTCATCGATCCAGAGCGGCTCAAAGGCATAATAGAAGAGGTCGATAACGCTATGTTTCCATGGCCTATTTTCAACCACAAAGTCAGGACTGGTAATATCTAACGTCATGCGAAAGAGTCTGTCCATGGCCAGAAGTCTTGCAAAAACCTTTAATAAGATCTCAAAGACAATAGGAATGTAATACCTGATGTCCCATGCCACTGTTGGTCCACTCATCAAGGACAGAAATCCGTGAAATGACTGTGAGTCAACGATCAATGCTCTGAGGAATAGGGCGGTCCTAATGCTTGCGACCTCATGGTGTTGAACCCCGTAAAAATGCCAGATACTGGGATCGTTTACTCCATCAGAAATCTCAAGAGATGACGATTGCGTACCAGGGATACAGAGTGTCTCCGTTACGCAACACGAAGTTATCGACCTCATATGCCTCAACAAGTGATGCATGCATAACGAAAGAGTGCAGGAATTTTGCAATAAGGCAGACAATCTGTTCCATGCCGGTGGCAACGAGAGTACTGAGAACGAGCATCAGTCCGCCATCGATGATAACAGGGTCAGTAGCACGAGCAACGCGAGTGTTCTGCTTTCTCCTAGTGTTCGTTCAGCTTCCCACCGTGAGCCAAATTTCGTCTAACTTGCCTTGGAAGATTTTCGATGTCTTCATCTGATACCATTCCGTTTGAAACCAACATGGCGCGATCACATCCATAAAGTAACAAACAAGTAACCAAGGATTGCCTGATGAAACTCAACGCGCTTTAGGCGTACTATCAGTAATGCGACAACATAACAAATAGTCAGAAACTCCACCATGAAGCATTGTCACCCGAAGATCGGAGGGCATTCTGGATTTCAGGCTCTAGGCTGGCGAACATAGTTGAAACGGACTTCTGTAGATCTTGTCGGCCCATCGACCTCGTCCAGGTGGATAGTAGGGCAACTTCCGCAAAGGCCGAGCCCTGCTTCAAGGTCACAAGGCCTCTCCGCGACAGTTCGCTGTACTCGACAAATACTGACACATCAATGTCGACCCCAGAACGAGCAAATAATCTCAACCAGCGAAGACTGTCCAAAAGCCCGTTTTGCTTCGCAGCCCGTCGAACCATGCCCCATGGATCAGATAGCTTCACTACGTGCCCATCGACTTGCGCAAGGATTTGGTCCACAAATGTGCTATGGCGAAGTGTGTTTTCGGCTGCATCTCGATTGAGGAGACGTTGCAGACCGGAAAGAGACTAGAATTAATGAGTATCCGTCGTGAGTAACATGTATCACATTTCGTACTGCTCTATCGAGGACCTCAGGTTCGAGTGTCTGAAGCCACATAAGAAATAGGTCATCGAGCGCTGTAAAGTCGACCGAGGCTTGACATAGTCTGATTATAAATCGCAGTGATCTTTCCGCGGTAGCCGACGGCTATTCAGGCCTCTAAATCAGTCTGCGAGCTACAAATTCATGGAAATGACACGAACTTCATGCCCATTCAGACAACTTTCAAGACCGCTGGCAATATCTCGAATAATCTCAAATAATAATCGGGCATACGTGACAACATCTTGATCATGTAGTGCTAAAAGCCATCGAGCGGCGTATCTTGACAACAGAGAACGCCTGGCTGCGACATAGTCTCCACCATTATTGGCAGAACCGGCTTGTGCACGACGCGCGTCACGTGGAGTTGGCCACACGGGAGTATCAGATGCACTGCGAATGCCTGGGAGATTGATCCCTCTTGAGATGAAGTCACGAAGAATTTTTGCCAAGCTATCATCCTGGAAAACGAAGTCAAGAACATACATATACACAACGAACTAACGTACCTCAGCAAAGATCCAGGATAGTACAGCGTGAGATAGTCTGCGCAGGGCGTATTCCGATGCCAACCCGCTAGGCCAGAAGCGCCTTACCATCATCAAGAAGCCGTATTCATTGACTGAAAGGTCCAAATCTGACAGGCAAGCCTCGATAGCTGACACCAGCGTCTCCACACCAGCAGACAAGTCGAAACCGAGTGGAAGTGGGAAGTAGCAGAGTTGGCTTGACTGTGCAGGCTGGGGTAGTACGTATGTAGGGAAATCTGCACATGTGAAGAAGCCAAGTTTGTGAAGATGAGAAAGGCAGTGACGCGCAGGCCCCTCAGACAACATATTAAACTCGTATCCCAGAGAATCACGAAGATGTCCCAGGGTGACAACTTCGAATGGATGCCGTGCTGCGTCATTCCCATCTTGTGTTACCACATTTCCGGCAGACGTGCGCAGGTCTCCGGAAGCATTAGATGGCGTTTGCACACCATATGATGATTTGATAGTAGAAGCGATATAAGCTAAAGTTGACCAATCAAACATGATCGCCAAAGAGGATGAGTTGTATCGGTTGGCCTCCAGGTACTCTCCCAGAGCCGAGGAGACGGGGAGTTTTCCGGAGGATAAGTAAGCTTCGTAAAGCTCAACCAGGTATTGCAGTTCAAATGCTTCAGCTTTATCTCCATGACCATCTGATGCTAGGGTAAATGAACCGAGGGCAAGTCCATTGTGATAGATCTGCAGCTGTGTCCAGAGCACAGCAAATGACACAGAAATTTCCTCGAAACTACGTTTTCCCAGGTCCTCGGAGGAAAGAAAAACATCCCCGTAATAATCGGCAAACGTCTGACTGATGCTATCCAATGACACCGCCGTATGAATGGAGGCGATGTCTACAGTTCCGCAGATCGCGAGTGGTTGATCGAGGCATGTGAGATGAATGAAAAGCGTGCATGTCGTGCAGTGGAGCGCCTGACAACCCCATATTGGCTGACAACAATGAAAACAAACAGGCAGTGTAAAGAGATTGACGAGTCTGAAATCGTGTTGAGCTCGTTTCACAATGATGAGGTCGGTACGCTGTTTTGATGGAGGGATAAGGCAAAAACGGTGAATTGCTAATCTCTGTGTTCCTGAATAGGATGCCATGGCATACTGACGAAGAACAGTGCCTTCTGGGTAGTCGTAGCAATCGAAGTGCACTACACACATACATCCACAGCAGAGTAGTCCAAACCCCGTGATTAGGGAAGCGCATGAATGACAAGAGCTTGAAGAGATTTCATCAAATGTCGATGGTCGCTGTAACTGCTGGAATCTCCACGGTACAAAATCGTGAGCACAGGAAGCGCTTGGTTCTAATGTAGGGTTGGGCATATTCTCTGTCCAAGATTGCACTCCCTGATCAAGGACAGGCAGGGCCTTGCTGATGACGACATGTCCAAGTGCCCGTGGCCAAAAAGTCGCTAGCAAGCAAAGAGCAGAGCGGCGACTTTGAGGCACATGGTATGCCACCACTTCCAGCATGTCCAAATATGAATCTGGCTTAGAGCCGACTATCGTATCAAGCAGTCGGCATAAACTGTATGTGGGTGGCAACGAAGTAATATCGATGTTTTCTAGAATGGCGGCCAACAGTGGAGTTGTGATAGAGGCCAAGTAATAGACAGGTAAAGGGTGAAGAGGTGCATTTGTGGCCTGCATGCGAGGACTCGCGGAGGCAAGGGACGTCCATGGCTGCCATGAAGCTGTCTGGCGAGCTGAACTCTCGTCATCGTCAAGAGCCATTTCAACTTGAATCGAGACAGTGTTAGCTTGGCCGTGACTAGCGAGAACTTCGTCTTTTTCTCTGTGGTGAATTTCCCACCATAAAAACACGTCTGAATGAACGTACTATGCGTAGAAAATCCCCTGATCCGATTTAGATCCTCGAGCACTCCCGCAAGTATCACTTTGTCGAAAAAAGTCAACAAACGCGAGTGCATCTCACTTCGAAACGTTCCAAATGCAGGAAGAACCGCGAAGGCAATGCGGCAGACTATCGATGGTTCGTTACGATGAACATGTGTCAGAATTTGGGCAATGTCGAGGCACACTGATTGCAATGCGTTTGGTGGCTTGGATGGTCTGGGCGATGAAATTTGAAAACGACAGTCTTCCAAAATCACTGACGAAAGGATGGAAATGCACAATGATAGAAGCGAAGCAGCCTTCAAGTGCTCTTTTGGGGAAGGTGAAGGTGACCTTGAGCGTCTTCCGCTGATGTTACTACTTCGCATGGAGCTGCGAATGCTGAACGGCGACGATTTAGTGGATTGCCCACGAGAGGCATCTGCACCCGGGTCAGAAGCTCTATGCAATTTTCAGCGAGGATACAAAGACCTGGAACAAGAGATTATATACCCTTGCTCAAATACCTGCCAGCCCTGCGAAGCAGAGAATAGTAAAACCTCTTTCAATTGGACCATGAGGTCAAAAGTGGTTTCAGAAGAGAAAACACTGTCACGCCCTTCATCATCACTATCTTCCTTGATAGATTGCGGAGTGGGGACTGAGGCGCCACGTTTGTGTGACTTCTGTTTAACTACATTGCGCACCGCTCCCATTATTTGTCCAAAACCTGCACCGACCGTTGCAGTATTGTGAACATTTAGTGCATCGAAAACGGGGGGAGGACGCGTTCTAGTGGAAAGTTGGTGAAGAAGCAATGCAACCAGCTTTCTCGACTCGTCACTGGCGTGTTCTGCTGATTCACGTTGCGACAGTGCCATCTTGGCTAATTGGGCCGAAGGAGAATATTTGTCTACATTAGGGGAGAGTGGGATGTAAAATGACGGAGAAGGAGTGAGGGTGCTATTCGTCGCGCCTGGAGAGCTATCGTGACCTCTGTGGGATAGAGGAGTGAGAGATTCAGTGTCAACGCGAAGCAATGGTGTGGACGGCTTTGTAGATCCTCGAACCGGGGTGGCCATTCAAGTTGCTGCTTAGTTGAATGAGCGGCGCGCCCAACTGGTTAGCGATCTTGTCAGTAATCTATTAAAGTTAGGCAAACACATCCATTTGATTAGTCATGACATGATCTACCAACTACTGAATCGATTCTACACACTTCGCCATAGATATTAAATCACGGTTCGATGCCGCAGAAAGCCAGCAAGTCACTGTCTCCCAAGAAGATGAAGCAGAAAACTTTAACCGGATTTCTGGTTTCATCTTCTCCACCTCCAAGTTCGCCCCCTGCATCTGTGAAGAGACAGGCGAGGAGGAAGCCCAAGATTGCTATTTTTGACTCGGACGAAAGTGAAAGTGTGGAACAGGATAGTGATGTCGACGCGATAAAATTCGAACCCGAAGTCATCGATGTCAGCGAGGAAGACGATTCTCCCCGCCGACCGACCCGGAGTACCAAAAGGCGCAAGAGACTATATGCTGAAACAGACGATCTTCCAGACGCAGCGCAAAGCGACGGATCGCTGGAGGACGGTATTGGCATACCTATGCGGTGGAAAGGGAATCAAAAAGGGAAGCGGAGAGCAATAGAAGATTCGGATGATGAATCTCAAACTCGCAGGCGAAAGTTTATCAAGGGTGCCAGACCTCCAAGTCCTGAAGAAAGTGTTATGGATGAGGTCGATGAGAATCGTAAGCTCGATCTACTTTCTTCTTCGCAGTGCTACATCTACTACCAGACATCATCGAGTCGCGTTTCCGCGCTCGCGACAAGAAGACAACATTTCAGAAAAAGCTTGAGAAGTTGAAGAGTGGGTTGATAACCCCTGGAGCGTGAAGTTTCATCTCATTGAATCTTCCATAAGATTCCAAGGACAAGAAACTCTCGAAGATCAACCTCGAATCCTCAGACTCGGACGCCGAGCAGTCAGGCAGTTCGGTGGTGCGACCCTTCAAGGGTGCGCGACCAGATCGTGGCGATGGATCTGAGTCTCCTAGCGGGGAAGATGATGGTGATGATAACTTTATTGTTGAGGACGACGAACAAGGTGGTTCGACTACGCGACTACCCGTCGCTTTTAGCATGAATACCCATCAAGACCTCGCCCATCAATTCAAAATCGTCTTTCAGTTATTTGTTCATATGGCTGTTCGTCCTACTGCCGAAAGACGCCAATTCATGAAGAAGATGCTAGAAGGTCTGTATGTCCATTGCCATTCACAGGAGAGCGTTAATTTGGTTTCCAGCGGAGGAATATTTCTCTGTCCCACTTCAGGTGATGCGACGGAAATTATCTGGGATGAAAGATTCATTGGTCACTTCCTCGGTCTGGAAACCTGAGTTCAAGAAACCGCTTGAAAGATACCCTGAATTCCAGTTAGTGAGGATGCAGTTTAGCGTTCCTCAGTGTGACGCCTGCCATCTGGGTGGAAGAGTATCCACGTTGCTTGGCCGAGTGAGTGGCAACCCCTACGACAAATACGACTTTGAGGCATGTCCTAGCTCGTCTAACTCCTGTCCTAGCGACTGATTTCGAATAGTCTGAATCAGAGGACGAGTCATCAAGGTCATCAGGGACCGATGATGACGATGATGACGAAGAATCTCCTGGAAAAGAGTTTCATCTTGGCCGCTTCTGCGCTACTCGGACACAAGTTTTTCACGAATTCAGTCACTGGGAGGTAACTATTATCTAGTATCGATGGCGTCCATTGCTCAATGCCTCCAAATCAGCACCACTTGTATAAATCTTTGTTGCGGGAGATTGATGATGTTCTCGACGACAATCGCGGGTTTGTTCGAATTGCTTTCGCAGGGGGTGCCAAACCTCCTAAAGATATGCGAGATGCAGATAAAGTCATGGACTGGCTCGATCAGCGTGGACTAGTTGATTTGGAGTGGAAGAAAATTCGCCAGATGATGGATAATGCCAGAAATTTAGAAATTCGTGCAAAGAGAGGCGATCTTGACGAGTTGGATATCTAACTTTGTGTACCTCTGGATGTTTTTTTTTTCTTCACTGTAATTTGTACAAAATGCAACTTGTTAAAGTTTCCCGTCCGACATGGTTAAAGGAAGACGAGTCGGACGCGATTAGGGGCACCCACAAAAGAGGAATGCATCTACACACGGGCTTGCCTTTTGAACAAACACGTTCATGTCGTACTCACATTACCAGCCAGGGCAACATCCAGCGGGGACAACATATCCTTATTATCACCCAGGTGCGCCAGGCGCATATGCTCACCCCCAGACTCCCGGTTATCCAGCATACCAAGGCTACGCCACAGGTGTGACTGGCTATGGTGCATGGCCATATCCATACACCTATATCCAACAGCAGCCTGCACAAGCTTCTCCACAGGCAGCTCGGCCCCCTGTGCAGACCACAGTACCATCTGCGACACCATCCACCCCCACTCCAACCGTTGCCACCCCGAAAACAACCACATTTACGTCTTATACCCCAACCTACGTCCGAGAAACCGTACCTACCACTACAGGTGGAGGTGCTGGGCGAGGTAGAAAACAGGCAAACTTCAAGGGCCTCTTCTCCAAAGAACGTGCGTTCCTTCATTTATTTATTTTCCAAACTCTTCAGCCAGATCTTTGCAGTGAAAAACCTGATGTATGGTTTTGGCGACGATCGTAATCCCGCCAATGACACAGTAAATGTGATGGAAGAAATACTTGTTGAGTTCATTGCAGATGTCGTACGTGTCCATGTTTCTGGGTATTGCGTTATAGAGACGTATGGATGGCGAAACTGAAGCAAAACGGCATAGTGTCAAACTGCTGGTGGTCCGCAACGGAAAACGCGATTGTCTATCGAAGACATTCGTCGAGCATTGTCCAGGCTGCCAGATGCCAAGAAGCTGGCTCGTATGGAGGAGTTACTGTTCATGCAGGAGGACATCAAGCGTGCTCGGGCACAGTTCGAGGAATCTGACATCACGCAGTCGAAGGAGTACTAGGAAAACCACTTTTAGGGATGCTGTCTTATTTTCCTACATGATTGTACCACATCTGTATTCTTAATACCATGGCACTACAGATCTGTTCACCCATGCCATAGTCCCGGCTCCTGTAATATCACTCTTTACAAGAATAAAAAAGTTACTGGGGCTGAAATGAAGATGATGAGATTTCGCAATTCAGTCCGCTCGCTGCGAAATGGAAACTGGAGCAAGAATTCCGAATAGTCCGAGTTACTCTTCCATAGCATCCGCGTCTTCGCCGATTGTTTCTTCGGGGTTCTCTCCTCGTTGGGCCGCGCGGCCTTGTACTCCTAAGATGGACAATGAGAAAACACGATTGCCCGCAATAATACTGTTGCTTACCTCCGCTTTGTGCCAATGGCTTTGCATGTTGTTGCAGCCACTCTTCCGATTCCCAGACTGTTGGAAGGAAGGACTGAGAATGGGTCGCGAAAACAGAAGGAATGTCGCGTACTAGCTCTGTTCCCATCTGGAGGCTGCAAGCCCTTCATAGCCTTGGCCTGATTGACTTTCAACACTCTGCCTCTCAACTCGTTGAGATCCATGTTGTCGATTGCGTCCTGAGCATCCGCAGGTGAAGAGTATGTTACGAAAGCGAAACCACGATGTTTGAATTCTAAGAGAGGTATTAGAACATGAGTAACTGATCGTATTTGTCTGCTTGCCTGTTGGCTGTGATGGGTTGGCTGGTGCTTGAGGCAGCTGTACTTCAATGATGTCGCCTGTTGTGTTCTCGACATGAAAGCGTGAAGTTGACATGAATCGCGAGGAACACCTACCGAAAGCCGCAAAATGTTCATAAATTACCGTCTCATCGACATCGTCCCCAATACCCCCGATGAAGATCGTTTTCTTACCCTTGGTGCCTTCTTCCATCGACTACATATACTAGTCACGTCCGAGTCGCGGCTAAATTAATGGGATGTGTTCATTTGCTTAGTCAGCAGCTTCACAATTCAATAGAAGTAAACAACTCCTCTGGAACTTATGCAGAACCAGTCAAGCCTCTCTGTATCTTGCACTTATATTCTTGGCAATCTAAAAGCCATTATAAAATTGCTACTGGGACCATATATTTCCTTTGGCAGCAGCAAGCACCAGTGGTGAGCCGAGGGTTGAGGTGCAATATGTCTCTTCTATTTGAATAGATACCAAAGATCTGAAACAGGTTGCGACCGTTCGCCCATCATCTGTGTAGACTGGGATGTTTTAGATTCGCAGGTCCATTGTTAACCAGCACAAATGTTGTTTGCGTGCCAAGTTTGACGCGACGTACGAGGAAAAGCGAGCCTTGCATCCAATATTCATTCCTCCCCCTAACGTGCTCTCGCAAGACGATGATGGAGAGTTGGGTACGTCGAGGTTGCTGGGCTCAGTTATTGTGGATATGGCAGTGGAGTTGGGACTAACAGGTTTCACATGAATCTCTTGTTAACAGGAAGGCGGATGCAGTCGGGAACGATAACATGTAGAACCTAGGCCAGTGTTGATTAAACTCGTGACCACACCGACTAGTACATCTCCGAGGAGTTTTGACATGCACATGGACTTGTCCTTGGAGGCGCATCAGGACGGAATCATTCGATACATCTTTTGGAACAGTTGGGGGAAGTTGGGGCGTGTAACGGTGTATAGACTGGATCCGAGCGAGACACCTGATTATTATATCGTAGCGGCGCGGGGGCGCCCGTCCCCGACTCTCCTTTTGACGCGTTCTCACCTCTGCATCTAACCAAACTCGGATTCATTCACACAACAAGTTCGTTACATGTACATGAAGCGAATTCAGTATCATAACTTGAATTACCAACAGAAGCGACCGGTTTAGGAGCCCGAATGCGACTCATAACATCAACGCCATAAGTCCTATCAAAGTAAATATTTGCAGCTATACAATGATTGAGACTGAGAGATGTACAATCACATACACAATCCGCTTGAGAGAAGACGTCAACATCGACCATAGAAGATAAGCGTACGATATCGCCTTTGATACAAGAAGCCTAGAACACTACGTACGCGTTCGTCTTTTTTATGTGGCACAACGACCGAACATGTGTGCAAGACTAACTCCAACCGTTCTGAAAAAAGAACAGATAGCGCAGAAAGAAAATGATCGTTCGAAAGAGAAAACCACAATGGATCACTGGCACGTACAGCACTAAGGGAAGAAGACATTACGTTTAATGTCGTGAGCGACGACTTGATGCAATATTTGGAGATCGTACGGCGCACGAAGCACGAAAGAACGCAAAGGATGAAAACACGGAGGGCACGACTGATAAAGGCACACTTAAACTTGCTTATATTTAGTTAGGAAATTACCTTGCTTGCAAGGTATTCTTGCAGCTTGGAGTTATTTTTCCCACCGTCTGTTTCCCATGGACACGTGACGAATCCCTCTTGAGTCCTTCTTTC
>PVXU01006762.1:0-18162 GCA_002994865.1 Rhizopogon parksii | reverse complement strand
TGTGCACAGACGGGGAACTGATCAGACGTGGCATTTACATAAGTATTACGTATTCAGATAACTTTAATCATGTGCTGGCCCTGAGGCCAACCCTGGCAAAGTCACACCACTCACTTTACATATAATTAGGCTTCGGTAGCGATTCGGAAATGTCCGCACAGTTTCGAGAGTTGGTGTACATTGCGAGACGTGAGATACTCAACTACCGCGATGGCGCCCTCGTCGTCCTCGTCATCGTCGGGCGCGTCGACGTCTGTTCAAGTTGGTGAGACTTCCAGTATACTTTTTGTTTGAACTTTAGTTCTGATGACTTATACAGCTCTGCGCATACGACCAACGACTGCTCAAGACACTGTATCCATTCCCGCTCGTTTTCAACGGACTATCATTCATGCAACGTCTTCTACTAGCGTGACCGTTGATGCTTCCTCTGCTGCTCCAACTTCCTCTGGCTCGGCCACTGCCGCGTCTCCCTCTAATTCTATCGGCAAGAAGCAGGTTTTCACTTTTGACCAAGTCCATCCTCCAACTGTTACCCAGGATGCACTCTTCACAAGCACTGCTCATCCCCTCATCTCGCGTTTCATGGAAGGTTTTAACTGTACAATTCTCGCATATGGACAAACAAGCAGTGGAAAGACATTTACCATGACTGGCGTAGACCTTGATGCCGATCCTTCAGATCCTAACAATGGCATGGGCATCATTCCGAGAGCTGTTTCTGCTATTTTCTCGCAGGCGAGGAAACTTAAAGAAAAACGCGGTGGAACCTGGAGTTACAATATAAAAGGCTCATTTATAGAGGTATACAACGAGGATTTAATCGACCTGCTCAGCTCCGACGAGACAACCGGGGGGCGACGGGAGGTGCAAATTAGAGAAGGGAAGGACGGGTCTATCATTTGGGGCGGTCTACGAGAAGTATCGGTGCGAAATAGCAATGAAGTCATGAAGTAAGTCTTCTTCCTGAAGTATCGATATAGTTGACAAGACAAATTTTATAGCCTCATTCGCCAGGGCACTTCAATAAGACGAACGAACGAGACGGATATGAACGCTCAATCATCTCGTTCGCATGCGATCTTTTCTCTGACATTGACTCAAAAGAAATATACTGGATCTAGCCTACCACCTCGTTCATCTTCACCACTACCACCAAGCGGTCGTTCCCCGTCGCGTCTTGCTCGTCCTGGATCGTTGTATACCAATAGTGGATCTAACAGCGTAAGAATGTCTTCACCTACCATGGGTAGGCCAGCGACTCCGAGTTTCCAAGCAGCTATGGGACGAGGCGGAGGACTGCGTCCCGCAAGCTCTCTTGGTCTTCGCCCTCCTGACAACCGACAAGATGACGATGAGGGCGGCGATTGGACTACTATAGTGTCCAAATTTCACTTCGTTGATCTGGCCGGTTCTGAACGCGTACGTTGATGCATGCGTTTGTATCGGAATTTTGATGCATTGATTTCCATTACAGTTGAAACGTACCGCTGCCGCGGGCGAGCGAATTAAGGAAGGTATCTCCATCAACAGCGGTCTCCTCGCTCTGGGCAACGTTATCTCGGCGCTAGGAGACCCTTCACGTGCGAAGTCGCATACTAACTCTCACGTCCCGTATCGCGACTCCAAGCTTACTCGCCTCCTTCAAGACTCGCTTGGTGGCAATGCACACACTCTCATGATCGCTTGTGTCAGCCCCACGGAGTGGAACGTTGGAGAAACTGTCAACACCTTAAAGTATGCCAATCGCGCTCGAAATATCAAGAACCGTGCGGTTGTCAACGAAAAAGAGGATGGGTGGGATGACATCGAGTGGCTGCAAGGAACGGTCACGCGTCTCCGCAAGGAGGTCAAACAGCTCAAAGATGGTGGCGGCATGTTTCCTGCCATTGTTGCGGATTCCCGGCCGAAGGTTAGCGAAGAAGCAGGAGGAAACTCCAAAAAACTCCTTACACAAATGGCTGGCCTTCAGAATAGTTACGAGGATTTGCGCGAGAAATACGTCGAGCGGACTGAAGACCTGGCTCGCCTGCGTCGCGAGCTTGGCGAACGGCACCGTAATACATCTGGTGGGTCTGTAGGCGGTACAGCTAAATACGAAGAGATCGTTGGACCGGTCATCGAGGAATACGAGAAGACGATCAGCGCGATGGAGGCTGAGTTAGGTCTCAATCGCGCTGCGCTGAGACTGACCAATGATATGATGGAGGAGAAGGAAGACGAGCTTGCCCAGGTCATGGAGAGACATTCCGCGACAGAATTATACGTCGAGGAGCTCCGTGGACGCCTGGCGAAGCTTACGGAACGCGAAGCATCGACGGAGGTTCGTGATGGCTTCTTATTAAATTAATCTCAGTCTTAATCAATCCTAGGCTTACGTCCGCGACCTCGAGGAGAAGATGAAGTCTTCTGACGAAACTTCTATGTCATCGAGCGAGTCGCTGACTGACCTGAAGCGCGAGGTCGCCCGTTATAAAGAGGCCGAATCGCACACAACATCATATATTGCAGACCTCGAGGCTCGCCTCGCCCGTTCCGACGAGTCAGCGCTTACATTGCAGCAGACAATTGAGCGGCTCGAGGGTGATTGCGAACGTCGAAGAGAGGAGGTGGCGACTCTGACAACACGCTTGGAGAACCTCAGTCAGGATGGCGCTAGTTGGCGAACCGATCTCGAGGAGAGAGAGAGGAAGGTCAAAGAGCTTGAGCAGAAAATGGAAACTTGGGAGCGCAAGAGGAAGGAAGCTAATGAAGATCGCATCCGGCTGGGTGATGTGGTCGGCGAGGTCGAGCTGGCGAAACGCACCCTCGAGTCCTTCAGCGGTGTGGGTTCCAAGGTTAGTTCTGCGAGTACTTCCGGCGCGAGCACACCTGCTACCGTGGAATCTACTGTCGAAACCCAGTTGGTCGCGCTGCAGGAAACCCACGCTGCGACACTCAGAGACCTTTCGTCTGTTACCAAGAAGTACCAGGACGCCCTACAGGAGATTGCTGATCTGGCCGCTCAGATTCAAGAAGCTAAACTGAGCAATCTGACGATCCCGGAGACTTCGGTCGTTGATAAAGCGGAACCTCCCCCGTCGCGTCGTCGAATGACGTCGTCGAAGAGTCGAGAGGCCCTTGCTGATTCTCCTCATGATGCAGCTGGTCGACGTGTTTTTTTCAGGCAACCGTCCTCTGTAGAGTCTTTCCATGCGAGGTATGTCATTTCCTGCGAGCAATCACCATGTTGCATTAAGTACGATTTTTTTTTCGTAGGTCACTGCCTCTACCAGTATCACAGTCGCTTTCGCAGGAACTCTCATCGGCAAGGTCTCGAGAGGCTTCGGTGTCGAGCCACGGAAGCAGTGGTTCCCTCTCGTATTCTCCGTCGCACCGTCCGAACCTATCCATCTCTCTTTCCAGCCATAGTGGTGCAACTACTCCCACCGAACAGCGCTCTGCAGTGAGCATGGAGAAGGAGATTATGCGCTTGCAAGAGGTTCTTAGGGAGCGTGAAGCTGAAATCAGCGCTCTTGAGTCCTCGCTTAAAGAGAAGGACCAGTCAATGTCGAGTCCGTCTGAACTCCTGGTCCCAGAGGTGGACCATTCGACGCATCTTTCGCCAACGACAATTCAGAAGTTTAATGCTGTGCGAACGAGCATGCGTTTACATCATGGACTCTTCCCTCAAGTCGACAGCGACGCTCCTGATAACGATGTTGATGAATCGCTTGACAAACTGAATGAGCTTATGCTGTATGTTTATAGCTTTTACTATTAATTTGCTTTCTGATTCCTTGTCCATTGTCCAGGTCGATGGCTCAGAAAGAGTCTCAGCACAAGGAGCTCGTTGACTCTCTTAATGACCAGCTTGCTCAAGTGCAACGTGCACACGATGAATTGATCACTCTTTCCAGGGATCAGGTGGGCACTTATTCCTGACTGTCTTACCTCTCAGATACTAATGGCACACAGACGCTGAACATGTCGACCGAACTTGAAGGTCTCCGTGCCAAACACCACGAGGATCTTTCCGAGTTGGAGGCTGTCAAGCAGCGTGAAGTGGAGCTTGTCGAGTCCATCAAGGAAGCTAAGGAGAGTCACGCAGCCGAGGTTGTAAAGTTAAGGTTCGAGCACGAGGAAGCCCTCCGTGCGAAATGCCTCGAGGTTGACGAACTGACTATCCGTCTGAAAGACGAGCACGAGACATCTCTGAACGGCCTACGAGATCAGCTATCAGAGGCATCTGCAGCTCTGGAGAAGGCTCTAGGGGAGCACGAGAGTGCGTTTGGGAAGCTCCAAGCTGAGCACAAGGAAGCCCTTGAACGACATGCTCAAGAGGCCAAGGAGATCCTCGAGCGCACCGTCGAAGAGCACCAGCATGCTATCGCCAAATCCAGAACTGACCACGAAGACGTCTTGAAGGTCAAAGAGGAGCAAGCGGCCACTGACCTTCACCGCACCGAAGAGGAGTATTATAATGCACTCACCAAACTTCGCACCGCCCACGCGGAAGCCTTGCAAAAGCAAGCCGCTGACGCAGCTGCAACGCTTGAGCGCCTGCGGGAGGATCATGCCAGCGAGCTTCGCATGTCTGAGAAGGCTCGCGAGTGCTCTTTGTCGCAGTCAGAGTCATCTCGTGATTCAGCGCTTGGTGAACTTCAGGACGAGCATGCTGCTGCCGTTGCGAGGAAGGAGGCTGCTTACTTGGAGGACATGGAGAAACTCAAGGCTGAGCACGCGCGCCTCCTTTCGAGCAAAGAGGAGGACTACAGAGCAAGACGCGAGCATATGAAATCGGAACATACAACTGCCATGGCTGTTATCAAGGAGGAGTCGGAAGCTCAAGTGGAACAGCTCACGAAGACCTTGACGCATCTGGAAGAGGAAGCCGCCGCCAGTGCTGCGAAAATGCGCGAGAATCATGACTCTTCCACTCATGCTCTGTCGGAACGCCAGGCGGCATTACTACTGGAGGTTACGCGTAGCCACGAGGAGGAGATTGCTCGGCTCAAATCATCGCATGATTCTGTTATCAAGGACACGGCGGCCAGGGCTCAGGACGAACGTGCATCCCTACTCACTTCTCATGCAACGGCTATCGCCGATCTCACAGCTGAGCACGAGGCATCACTCGCCGAAGTTCAAGCGGCTCTTATTGCCGCTCAAGAGAAGCACACTTCCGACCTCGAGGAGTCTCGGACAGCCAGCGAGCGTATGATTGCTGAGGAACGGGCACGTCTTGCTTCCACCATCGCTAACCTTGAGTTTAAACACTCTAGCGAGCGCGAGGTTCTCCTCACCGACCAGGATCTTCTGAGTCAAAAACTAGATTCCCACAAAATCGCGATCAAGGATGCTCAGGATCAAAGCCAACGGGAATTGCTCGCAGAGCGGCAACGCTCACGATCAGCAGCGACTGAGCTTGAGGAGAAGCACTCTGCTGAATGCAACTCGATGCGCAAGGACTATGGCGTGCTTGTTCAGGAGCTTGAGGCCCTCAAAGCTGCCGCAAGCGACTCTGCTGTGGTGCGTGCAGAACACGAGAGCACTGTGTCGGAACAGGCGACCACAATTAGATCTTTGGAAGAAGATTTAGCTGGTGTACGATCAGAGAAAGTAGACTTTCAGGCGCAGATTGCGAAACTGGTGGCTGAGCTAGAGAAGACACGGTCGGAGAAGGCCAAGTTCATCCAAGAAGCATCCAAACGCGAGTCATTGGTTGATGAGCTTGACAAACATCGCTCGCTTATCGCCGAGATGCAAGAGAACCTTCAGCGCGTCAAAGACGAGAAAGATAACTTGCAAGTGGAGAGGAATAGGCAAGAGGCTGCCATGCGCGACATGCAAGCTCAGATCGCACGCAGTCCATCTAACCAGGACAGCGCGACACAACGGCCACTACCCGATCGCAATATCTCTTTTACTCGTATGAATGGTACTACCAAGCTTCCTCCCCCTACACCCCCACCATCCATGCCCCCGCCACCAGCGCCGACAACTCAGGAATCCCAGTTCAGTTTATCCACCCAGTCCTCCTTTCATTCAGCATCAGCTTCGAAAGATTCCACTGCCGAGTCACCTGCTACGTCAGTTACTTCCATAGCTGCACCTGGTGTGGACTCCAAGGCTATGACCGCCAAACTTGAGGACCAGGCGAAGCATATCAGTGAGCAGGAAGTGATGATAAAAACACTCAACAAACAGCTATCTCATTGTGAGAGCGATCTGGCTACTCACATGGATCTCGTGAGCACGTTGGAGACATCGTTAGGTGACTCTGAAAAGAATCGTGCGTATCTTTACGTCGTTGCCGGAGTTTGGATTAACCATTATCCTTTTAATCCGCAGTTCGCAAAGCGCGTATGCAAGCTACCGAGCTAGCGAGGGAACGTGACTCGCTTAGTTCCCAAATTGAGAGTCTTCGCAACGAGCTGCAGGAAGCACGTCGTGAGGTTGTCACTGTTCGGAAATCGATTGTCGAAGAGAAACAGTCGCTTGAATCACGTCTTGGCGAAGAACGCCGTGAGAAGGAGCGTAACCGTGCACAGCTGGAGTCCCGGATGGAGGAGCTGCAAAAACGGAAATCGAAGTTTGCCTGCCTATAGCGCCTCGCTTTCGCGTTTGCATCGACATACAATTACCGGAGTTTCGACTCATACCTCGCGCACCTCTATACATACCTATCCATTCTGTGCTCGCATGATCGCCGTGTCATTTTACCTTCCTTGCTTTTATACCTGTTTTTGCAAACTGCGAGATCAGTCTGCATTTGTCTGTGTTTTAATACGGTGATACCCCATTCGCTGTGGAATACTATGGGTACCCCTGGTATGTTTGTCCATACTGGCTACTACATATTGTTATAATACCATACTTATTCGGATCATCTCGTGCGCGATTCGCTCGCTATATTGCTCTGATTGCAATGTCTGTCGGTCGCGGTGTCGGCAGCGACACCAATAAGTATATATGTGAACCCTTTGCACTCACTATCGTCTGTGATACAACATTCTGTCAAGTTTTAAAAGGAGTATACGCCACTGAACCTGGTTTCAGGGACTATCCACGCAATTGCAGAGGTACCATGGTTGGATAAAATGTTTTCGTATGTCAGGTGGATCCGACAAAAGGGCATGCGATGCTTACGGAGTTTTGCAGTCAGGACTGACTTAACTTAATTATGTAGCATAAGTACCAAGCCTAACAGGCGGCATTTTAAAATCCAACCACCTTGTGCCTCCTCCCACCATCGATCTCCCACACCGTCATGTTCAGCTTGTTCGCTCGTGCAGCCCCACATATTCCCCGGTCAACAGTCCTCACCCGCAATGTCCAGTTCAGTGTGAGATTCCAGAGCACAGTGACAACAAAGCCGAAGCGCGCCCCGCGTGTCCTCCCCTCGTTCTCTATGGAGGGAAAGGTAAGCCTGGAAACATTTTAACCTTGGAGCTTCATTCAAGTGGACTAATGTCTAACTAATTTCTAGGTCTGTCTGGTTACTGGTGCTGCCAGAGGTCTAGGTAACGAATTCTGTCGTGCATTCGTCCAATCGTTCGTCTTTTCTGCGCTCCACTAACGTAACGTGGAAGCCTGACTCGTTTTGGCTTGAAGTGGATGTACGGAGCTGGCTATCCTTGATCTGAAGGAGGATGAGGCAAAAGACGCTGCCATCGAGCTAGTCGCGAATGCTTGCGGTTCGTAGTCCTGCTGTCCTGGCCAGGTATGCGTTGCTGAAGAGCGTCAAGTTAACAGCGACATGACCCCGGAAGACTTCAACGTGATCGGAGTGGGATGTGACGTATCCTCGGAGCTGTCTGTTCAGCGGGCGTTTGAGCAAGTCATGGACAACTTCGGGAGATTGGATTCGGTCGTTGCATCTGCAGGTAATGTCTTTCGTCCGCAGTACTCGCCCGGAACATGAAGTAATGCGTTGTCATGCGCAGGAATTGTGGAAAACTATTCTGCATTTGAGTAAGTTGCGCCCCGGCGTGTCTACTGGAGCGTTCCGTGGAGCTAACAAAATTATCACAGCTATCCCTTCGACCGAATCAAGCGTTTGTATGACATTAATGTCCATGGAGCTTTCTTCACAGCGCGAGAAGCTGCTCGTAACATGATACCCCAGGGAGGTGGCTCCATTGTCCTCGTTGCCAGTATAAGTGGAACAGTATGTTGGTCTCTCGAGTGATCTGATGTGAAATATCTTTAACGATGTGCATCTAGATCATCAATATCCCGCAGGTGAGCAGATATGAAGCAGGAATGATTTCATCAGTATGATCTGACTCCGCTTTGTTCGGGGATAGCCGCAAACACCTTACAACGCTTCAAAAGCGGGTGCGTCATAATCTTCGGCCCTGATACCCCCAAGGAAGACTGACGAGAATACCCCTTCCGATAGCGGTCCGGCATATGGCTGCGAGTTTGGCAGTTGAGTGGGCAAAGAAGGGTGTTCGCGTCAATGCGCTTAGGTTCGTCTTCCATTGGCTGCGGCTGATTATGGGCTGACTGGCGTGATGTAGTCCCGGCTACATGCTAACGAAGCTTACCAAAACTATCCTTGCCCATGACCAAGATCTGAAGGTAGTGTAACGTTGTTAACGCTGCTTGGTGAAATCTGATTGTGGTACAGAAAACTTGGGAAAGCCTGACGCCTATGGGCAAGGTGAGATCAACGTAGTGGAATTGGATGTTCGTACTGATCGCGAGAACTACTAGATGGGTGAACCCGAGGACTTGGCCGGGGCCATCGTTTTCCTCTCAAGTGACTCGTCCAAATATATGACCGGAAGCGAGATTCGTATAGATGGAGGCTACTGCCTTATTTAAGTCACTGTCTTACCCTGAATTTTGATGGCGCCTATGTTGGGAGTAAGTAACCTCACGTAGTTTACTAGAGTTATCACTGTGTCAATAATTACCCCGCTTCCGCAACACGTTTTCCTATGACTTTTCTTTCTCTGGGCTTCTGGAATTGTAGGTGTATATGTACGTATATCATTGTGGAATAAATGAAAAATTGCTGGACATATGACGTTTACTAGCAGCAGTAAAACTTTGTGCCAAGAGTTGCGAGAATAGTGGAGAAAGAAGAAGAAATAGAGGGAACAAATCTCGGGTCACCAAAAGAAGTCTAACCGGCGGTATTTAATTCATGAACAGTCCGATGCCCATGATGACATCATAGGTGGTATCTACTTTGCTTCCGTTCCCCAAATTCTTTACACCTTGTTTTTACTCCAACACCACGCTTTTAAACGGACTCGAATCCCGATGTCCGCAAGTTCGCAACCCGCGAAATCTTCGCCTATGATTAAGCCAGCATCGCTGTTCAGAACCCAAGAGCCACCATCATCATCGTCTAATGTCACCGCGATGGCAAACCCTACCACCACCTCCAACTCGACGAGCTCCTTACCATCTACGTTTGAATTTACCAAGCGGAAACGCTGGGCTGACCTTTTGATACACGACCTGTCAGAGGCAATTATTTTTGTGCTCTCCAATGAGTGCAAAGTCCTATTTTGCTCCAGGGCCGTATCGGAACTGCTGGGTTGGCGGGATGCAGAACTTATTGACAAGGATCTCGTCAACTTGGTCAACGGTGAGTATGCCTGGCGTGTATCCTCATCGTGTTTTATCCTCGTGTACTCATTTGTCATTCACTTCCTCAGGCGAAGACCGGCATGCTTTCCGTGGGTCTTTTGACCAGTCGCTGCGCTCGCGCGTCGAGATGTTGTCCTACGTTCGCTTCAAGTGTCAAACCGAGTATGCTACCCCCGCCAAGGAAGTTCTTTTCGAAGTGAAGGGTTATCCCCATTACATCGACGATGAGCCATACGCGCGCTGTTTCTTCGCAGTGGCGAAGCCATACCCAAGTCGGAATACTGCAATGTAAGTGAATAAGCATTCGCTTCCAAAGTCACATTTTCACGCGATTTCTTCGGCCGTCTCCTGGGCTCTGATGGAACTTACGCTCGACTAGGTTAAATACATTCCTTGAGCTTAAGGTTGAGAATGAACGACTACAGCAGCGCTTAGCAGATCTGAGAGTCCGTATTCCATCCCCTCTTCCTGGCAACAATGGTCAATCGATGACTTCCATCTATTCTGTACCGCCCACTTCTCGTGAATCTGTTTCATCAGTCACCTTCCGCTCCATTGACGATTTAGCTGTCACATGTTACACAACCCACCATACCAGTACGCCATACGATGATTTAGTGACGCATGGAAGTCACCACCAACCACGAGGCTATACTGACCCTCCCAACTTGTATGGAAACTACCCCAATGTCGCGCCCCAGCCGATAGAAGACTATTATAGCGACGATGCTACCAAAAGGAAGAGGGTGCGTGAGGTCACGAAGCGTGTAGGCATGTAAGGCTTATCTGATACCCCAGATCCGTAAGGTGCACGCAGCAGAACAGTATGTCTGTGTTACGTGTGGACGCACAGATTCCCCAGAATGGCGCAAGGTCTGTTGTCTCGGCATGGTTTATTTTCCCTGTTTGACTCCGCGGTCTCTTTTTCAGGGCCCACAAGGGCCGAAAACCCTTTGCAATGCGTGCGGTCTGCGATGGGCGAAACAAGTACGTACTAAACAGGATGAGGAACAACTTAGCGCAGGTCCCAGCACCTGATCCCTGCTTCGTATTGCTCGGCGTCACGCCGCAACTGCCAGTATACCGCCTGCCACGGACACGTTTCCCTCGCGGTTACGGTGAGGGCCAAGGGTTAGGCCGTTTGGTGGCTTGTTGCCTTCTTGATGCACTACTCTGATGTCCTACGTCGACAAGAGTAGCCACCGAGTTGATAGATTTGGACCGTCCTCACTTTTTCTTGTATAGACGCTCTACACACACGGACGAGAGCATACACAACTTTGTATTTTAGGCATCGTGGCATGATTTTTTTCTCTAGCATGAGGTTTTGCTGTGGGAGGGCGCGATCTGGGCCTAGCGCTGCCTGATATATAATAACGGTGATTTCAAACCTTTTATAACCAGATGCTGATCGCCCATTATTGGTACCGATAACATTTTGAAAGTCCGCGAATGGTTTCACTAGATCGGGCAAGGAGGGAAACTATCATAGAAGCCTAAGTATGGGCAAGTGAAGGTAAGTCACCGCTTCTTGTGACAAATTTGACGGGATACAGCTTCGTCTCCTCTGAGTTCTGCGAAGATACTTTCGGTAAATAGGTGGTTTGGGTTATTGGGATAGAGTGTTAACTCGGTCCGGGACAAGGAGATCGGCTTGGAGAAATCTCGGCTAACGGGCCGCTGACTACCACAACTTGTACCGGGGATGTAATCTTACTTACATCTCGTAAAAAAGGAACAAGGTTGGCGGGTGAAATGTCTAGCTACGGAAGTGGTGAAAACTGAAAAGAGATTAACATCTGTGCTCAGCGGCATGGTGCCGGTTTTCAGGCCACATGAACCGGGGTACTAGACAAGGAACTTGTCATTTGCAGAGACGGTCGAGTCCACCACTTGGGAGTGCGCTTCAGTGTTGGGGAAAGCCTCAAGTGTGAACATAAAGTGACGTCCGGATATGAACGTTAAACGTGACACACAAAAGATAACGAACGAGATGCCCCCCTAAGAACGGAACGCCTTTGCGGAACAATGTTGCTGGTGGGAAGCTGATCAAGTCAGCCTCCGCTGCCACAGGCTGTGACGTTAGCGATGACGAGGGCTCGTCATCGACCTGTCTAAGAAACACGAAGTAGTGGATCCTAGCGAGTCTCTGTGAGAATAGCCCTCGATCTGTGACGACTCATGGTGTCGAGACCAAATTTAGGTGCTCATCTAGACCGAAAGAAGGAGTTCAGACCAATGATTATTTTTTGAAGACTTCACCATCCTCGGGGCAAGCGTCCAAAAACAGTCTTCCTGTAACCACAACTTGTCAAGAATTCGTCCAATTTGAATTTTGAGGTGAGATTACTAGCCCTATGGTCGTATTAATCCTATAAACGCCACTACGCCACTGTCAGGCAATCGTGACGGTGTTAACGAGGTTCTAGAGTAGTATCGTCGTACCAGATAGTGCCTCGTTTGTCCACTAAATCCGAGGACGAAAATTTGTGCTGTGGGTGATGAGTGACGGATGGATGAAAGATGTTATGATACTTCTCGAAACTCATCGGTGGAATTCTCTTATTGATCGAGATGATCTCGTTACGACTCGCATGTGAGCATGCAACAAGGTCAGTCAGACTCATTCAGTCAAGGCATGTTTATTTGAAGCAATCTGTTCAACGGGAGGACTCACGATGAGCGTACGGAGATCTACGATAACAAATAAACGCCGTCCCCTATGCTGAGATGGAAGACGAAGACGGCGGTCCCTTCTGTGATATGGAACGAGCAAGGACTTTTCCACCGATGACTACGGCTGGTAAAGTCACCCTAAATGCAAACGATGAAACGGGGAGTAGCAAGAGATCAATAGAGATGCTTGATATTCTACCACCGATAGCCTGCTGTTACTTACGTGTTGATGATGCAAGCGAGGGCTCACAGGGACCACATTCGTGTATGGTCCAGAGTGCGTCTGTAGTAGCATCCAGACTGTACCCTGACCGAGATGGTCGCCATGACGGCGTGCTTCAAAGCCCATGCCGACTGGGGAGAGCGGTGTTTACGGCGCACGCGACACGCTAACTCTTGCGGGTTGATCATATCACGTGCCCATCAGACTTCGAATGAAAATATGGAAGCGATCGACCCGCCGGGGTGCTCGGGGTTGTTTAAGAAAAAGGCAGGTCTCCTTCCATGACGGTAAAATAATCATGTGACACCAAAAATGGTCCTGATCACGTGATGGTCAACCCTTTCGCATGACGAAGTTGCCACTTCAAATCACCTCTCAATTTCTCTCATCCAACCAGTTACCAGCACTTGCAGAGTAGACTGCTCGTCCTCTGCTCGCCATTGAGCTGTCCATTGGTACAAATACATTTACGATATTACAATGTCCACGCCAGAAGTCTATTCGATCGCCAAAATTCCAGTGACGTGCCACGCATTCAATGCAGACCGCAGCCGTACGTCCTACTTTGATAGTTTCTCTGAATGCCAAGTAGTGAAACGTCGCCGTCGGACACAGAGGTTGCCGTGAGCTTGAATGATAATAATGTCCACATCTACACAAAGCAGGACAAGGAGTGGATCGTAACGGAGACACTCTCCGAGGTGTGTGATGCGTTTTGCTTGTGGTCTATCAGCAAGGCCGACGACTGACTATCTCCTTCCCCCAGCACGATAAAGTCATCACATCTATCGATTGGGCCCCGAACTCGAACCGCATCGTCACCGCCTCACAAGATCGCAATGCATACGTCTGGTCCCTCTCTCCCGATCCACTCACTGGAAAGTTGGTGTGGAAGCCTACCTTGGTGCTTCTTCGCATCAACAGGGCCGCTACTTTCGTCCGCTGGAGCCCCAACGAGGATAAATTCGCAGTCGCGAGCGGAGCAAGGTGTGTCCCTTGCTTGTTTTTCGACATATTTCATTTCATTTAGATTGTACGCAAAGGGCGATTGCTATTTGTTCATTTGATCCAGAGAACAATTGGTGGGTGGCAAGGCAGCTCAAGAAACCGATCAGATCGACTGTTCTTTCCATTGACTGGCATCCGAACAATGTTTTGCTCGCTGCGGGGAGCGCCGATATGAAGGCACGCGTGTTCTCGGCGTACATTAAAGATGTAGACAAGAGGTGATTAGAGGCTCTGGATAGCTATGGTGATATTTATACCGTTGGTTTTCTAGGCCCTCTCCTACTATCTGGGGCGAGAAGCTCCCCTTCAACACCCTCTGTGGAGAATACACCAGCCCCGCAGGCGGATGGGTTCACGCAGTCGGTTTCTCTCCTTCTGGGGATGTCCTCGCTTTTGCTAGTAAGTCTCAGCAGTATCATAATGCCGGCAGGACGACAGTTAACTGTTCGTAGGTCATGACAGCTCTATTAGCATCGTTTACCCTGGCGGTCCCTTCATTTACAACATTCGGATTAGTTCCTTGCCGTATGTAACTTTATCCTGGACTTCCGAAGATGCCCTAGTGGCGGCTGGGCACGATTGTCAGCCTGTCGTTTTCTCAGGGTCAGAGCAGGGTTGGGCCCTTGTCGGCACTTTGGATGATAGCACTGCTTCTAGTGCATCAAAGGGTTCTGGTGCAAAGGCTGGGGCTGTTGGGAGGTTGAACAGTGCAGCGTTTAACTCGTTTAGGAACGCAGATCAGCGTGGACAGAGTGGTGGAGGGGATGCTGCTGCTGATACGGAACTGCTCACTGTGCATCAAAACACGATCACGAGCGTCAGGCCGTACTCGTATAGCGGTGAGGGAGTCGTCAGCAGGGTGAGCACTACTGGTGTGGATGGAAAGCTTGTCATCTGGGATGTCAATGCTGTGACGGCTCTCGCTGGGAAGATGGGTGGTTTGCGAGTTTGAAGTTACAATTACATTGCTGTACAACAATCTGGTGTGTACTTGAGTGTGCGTGTACGAATGTATTCTTTGGACCTGTATCATCTTCGTAGTGTAGTGTCAGCTGCAGTGTATGGATATCCACCCTCCATCCCTTGGAGAGGCTGCTCGTTGATGACACCCCAAACTGATGCTTTGAACTAGGAAATAGCGATCGACTAGATCAGACTAACGATTGCAAGGATGACGAGTAACGGCTTACCAATGTCAAGACCAAACCCATTTTTCTTTCTAAAACTCTCAGACGTGCGATAAGATTGTCATCTGGTCCTTCGGATAGTTGTTTCGTGGTAACGGTCAACTGCCACATCATCAAATCAGGATTATGTTCAACGGGTAATGCGAGTCGTGCGACACCTACATCTTTCACGTGTTGCGATAGTTTCGCATACTCCCATAAAACATTTGCCTCTAGGGGAGTCAGGCTAGCGTGTGTTTCGTACGGATTTGCATCGAAAATGTCGCTCGTTACAGACATGCTGAAACCACACAAGGACGCCGTACTAGCTTCGCACGAAGGTCGGACGATAGACTATGGTAGACAGTGTTTGACTTGACTGACCTTGTAACTGCTGAAGGTTGCCAAGGCCTTCCTTTTTGAACGAATAAGAATTGTCGGTGAGAAGATACCTACTGCCACCGTCGGATTGATGATTTAAGCTAGTACAAGCTACTCGTGCAAGGCGGGAATACAAGGACTGTCGGCATCAATGCGGTGGCAATAGGGATATGTCTCACCGCCGGGTGGATGTTTTACTCGTTACAAGAGGAAAACTTTCAAGTTTGGCAAGAAAAAAACATACATATTGATTTGCCCAAAGTCCGAGTCTCGGAGACATTCTTGTGCGGTAACCAAATTCGGTAATCCCGATGTCGGCATCATTTGACCCGGCGGTCGGTTGTTTTACTCGCCAGGAAAGGAAATCGGGGAGAAACGACACATTTTTAATGCGTCAGACAAAGAGATGAGGCAAGCCGCCGATAGACAAAGACTCTCCGCCGAGCGCTTGTTCGTTGTCTACATGTAGTGGTCAATCACAGGCGACTTTCCTCGCAGAAGATATTCATCAAATGTCCCCATAAAGTTGTTCGGAGGAACAAGCATCAACTAGCACCCGAGCTATGCCGTGCGGCTCGGACGCTTTGGTTCGGAATGTATGGTAATGAATATGATGAGCTTGCCTACGAGGCTCTAATGTGAGACATTGTTGCTTTTGTGTTGAGTAGAAACCACGCGAATATATGTGTTCATCGCAGCAAAAAAAAACATTTTTGTGTCCGGGTCAGAGTTGCCTTATTCGTCGATGCTGCATTCGAATGCAACAATATCAGTCACTTGTGAATTGCTGTCCCTAGACAATAGTCCTGGGATACTTAAATCAGCATGTCTCCAACCCTGCTCTGCTCCGCTCTTCCTAATCCTCTCCCCTGTTCTTCCCCACAAACATGTATTCTGCCCCTGTAGCTTCATCTCCCTCATCCTCCTCCTCGTCCATTGCGTCGAGACCCTTCCCTCCTCCGTCCCTCACCGATGTTCCCCATGAATACATCGTCGATCAGTTAAGGAACCTTGCCTCCCACTACTGGGATAGACCCCAGACTGCCGACTGTACTATCAGTACGTCCTTGTTATCCGTACAAGGTTATCATCTTATATCTCGGCAGTCGTTCCTGTTCCCCATCATCGACCACGACCAGTGCATGACCCCTCAGTCTCTTCCTCAGACTCTTCACCAGAACCCTCGCTAAATGATGAGGTAGACCCGAATGGCACTGGCAGACGGGCAACAGAGCCTGCTATCCATGCTGTCCCTCGAATGAAACTAAAGGTGCGTTATGTTCTCCCTCCAAGTTGCATTCTCCTTATTCTATCTTTGCAGTTGCATATGGACTACCTTTGTTCACAATCAAACTTTCTCCGAGGTCTCTTTAGCGGTGCATCGCCGCTTGATCTGATCAACACCACCCTATCATCTCCCTCTCAACCCCGACATCTTCATGTTCCAGCAAGCCGACTCCCTTGTCTTCTCCCTTCTTCGCCATCACATCCCACCCTATTTCTCCCCGTTCCTGACCCATCTTCGATACATCTGATTTTCCATTGGATGTACTTCGGTCAGACGGCTCTCATGGAAGATTATCTAAATCGGGGCGTCGTCCATTGGGAGGGAATCGCGCGAAATGTGGAGTACTTGGGACTTCCCACAGAAATCAAAGTGTTCCTAGGGCGGTGGTACAGCAACTGGCTTCTTCCGGCGAGCAGCCGTCCCGGCTGTGCTTCTTGTTTGCCCAGAGATGACGAAGATTCTGACATCGAGCTGGAACTTGATGAAGAAGACGACACGGATGATGACGATGAATATGAATATGATGATTACTCGACCTCGGCCGCTAGTTCTTACACGGAGGATGCAGACGCTATCGCAAACTTTGAGCGAGGCCGGACACGGACAATTCGCCCCTTGACGCGTCTATGTGGAACGTTACAGATGTGCCGAGCGTGACCGCCTTGATATCTCGCATTTGGCATCTTTACCGAATAGCTCATTGTATTTCATAATGGCTGTCGCTCACCGCAATGTTGTTTGGTCTATCTTTATTCAAATCTAATTCTTTTGTCGCACACCATCTTGGGGGGCGAGGCATGATATCGCGGTGCCGGATTCTTCCTCGTGGACTCCTAAAGCGCTCTTCTCAGTTTTTCCGACATCGGATACATAGTACAGGCTGCAATTATGTCAGACGCGGGGAGGTACATACATTAAGGCGTTCATGACAAAGTCAAGACAAAAACGCTTGTCGTAATCTCTTGCTTCCACGGCCGCACGCAATTGTCTCTAGGTCATGTTGTATCAGAGTACGGGCTGTAATTGTATCAGATGGCATAGAAGGGAAGACCTGCCGTATATAAATGACAAAGTTTAAGACAAGAATCCTCTCGTAACCTCTAGCTTCCACGCAATTGTCCTTCAAAACCTTCGTGGGCGCCAATCTCACACCGCATTCGCATCGCTAGGACAGGTGTAATAGACAAGCCTAGGGCGCACACCTATCGGAATATGGATCCAAATCCGTCGATAGGAACGGGCGATCTGCGCAGAACAACATCGATGATCCAGTATGGCGGCTGCGTGCAGTCATGGTGTACTGGAAGACAAAAGCAACGGCAATTACCCGTCTTCTTCCTTAGGGGTATACGGGGTAAGTAAATCCCCAGTACGACCCATATCAGGAAGGTAGAGAAGAGCGGTTTGGGGGCCTTGGGGCGGAATCAAACAAAGGCGATGGTTTCACTACTTACTACATACTCCTTGTCGGATTTCTGAGAATAGGTCTGACTCGGCACTTTCCATTTATTCAAGCGACTCCCCGGAGAGTGTATTCCAGTGCAAGCGAGACGGCCGTCGCCCAATGCATCAACTGTACTAATAATTGAGACATGGCACACGGACTCAGCTGCCCGAGAATGATCTAAAGTTCAGGTTTTATTTAGGTAGATCCCATTCAAGGTGCCCAGTGCTATGGATACTCTGAGACTAGGAATACAGTCACGGTGCTAGCGCTAGGCGCTCGGCTAGTCCTGTTGGCTCCAGGTATCCATGGGAAGTAGATTCCGGAATGTGTCTGACGTGGTCATCTATTTTGCTCCCGCAAGGATTGGTACCCTGGTAGGAGC
>PVXU01006754.1:29354-39408 GCA_002994865.1 Rhizopogon parksii | reverse complement strand
AATTATTACGTTGAGTTGCGGCGTTGGGTGTCTTGAAATTCAATCTCATTACTCTTTGTGGGACGTGCACGATGTGAATAGCTTGCGCGAGCAAAGTAGTGATATGGTACAGTGACGAGAAGTAGAGCACTGAGCGAACAGGCAAAAGATTATTCGCTTGCTGCCATAACTTGCGAACAAGATTAGATCAGCGGGATAGTCAAGGGATAATGAAATAGACTCACTGGCATTGATCAGATCTCCTCCGCTGTCCTTCAATACTTTGATAGCCTTAGCCCTCGAGCAATTGACTTGCGTCATAACTAACTCGATGTCTTTAGCATCAACACCCGTTTCGTCCAAGGGTCCGTCCTCTTCTGGCGCCTCAAGGTCTGGTAGGTCGTCGTCATCATCACCCTCACCGCCCGCACCAGAGGTCTCAAGGTTCATGGCCCCAGTACCTGCGCCACCGGCAGAAGCAAGGTGTTGAGCAGTGGACATCTGAGCTTGCGAGTTCATGTCCTCCATCTGGGAAACGGGACATCAACACCAAAAGCTGTATGTTCGTCTGTCTGGCTTACCTTCGCCTCACCAAACACAATGTAGCAGTCACTGTTTTGGGACTTGTAGACATCGGGGGAAGAGAGAACGAACAAGACGTTCTTAGGCCTGCGGAGGGTGACGCGGGTGATATTGGGAACCTTTTTCAAGCCCAAACTAAGAAGAGCCTTCCGGGCCTTTCGCTCTGGACGAGATTGGATTTTGTCGAGGGCAGCTTGGGAGGTGGGGTCCTCCTCGTGCTCAGAGTGGGAGTGGTCGGAAGGGACTTCCTCGATGGTAGCCATCTGAAGGACGCGTCAGTGACATGTTCGAGTACATCTAAAATGAGCGATGCCGATCCATCCGAAGAATCTCGTTTCCTCGCAAGTAACGTGTCCTTCATGGTTTAAATGTCTGAAATGGCGCGCACCTTTGATTTTACGGGGTGTTTTGAACGGAGGTGTACTCGTCGTCGTCGTCAATAGCGAGAAAACAGGTTCCAGGCGTGAACTCGGAGTTTGCCGAAAAGTACCTCACGTATCACCTTGTCTCAAAGTCAATTGACGCTTCTTGGAATTGTAGGCAAAACAATAAATACTGAAGAAATCGACACATTCAACACGGTAATATCATGTGTGGCAATGAAGTTTCCCCCCCAGCTCCTTTATGCTCTGACAAGTATTTCGTGACATAGGTACGACGTCATGGCCATTCACAAGGCATATATGATCAGAGCAGGGCATTCTCAATGAACACCTCATCTTTCTTATCACTATTTCACCATGAACCCAGAAACAAAACAAGAGATCTACCGCGAAGGTTCTAAGGTGTACGACGCGGCTGGGGCGGCGATAATGACCTTCACCCCTATTAACTGTATTTCACCAGCATCTTTGCGCGTTCCACATATACGCATGCGCATATCGCTGTCACAAAGTAGTTCTTTTTACTAACCAGCTCTCAGACAAGACCACACCCGTCATGTGGAGGCTCACCATTTTTGCAGTTACCGCTCGAAGGATTTTCATCAGCGACTTTAATGCGTACATTAATAATCCTTTTTATTCACCGTTCATTAGTGTGTTATCTATGCTCTGACGCAGCTGATGCCAGGTTGATCGGCATTGAGTATAAGTATTGTGTCTGAAAAGGCACGTAGGGCCCAAGCAGTCAGGCAATTGTTTTACTAATTGGTATGCAGGTTTTTAAGTCACTCCCGGAAGACGAAAAAAGATATTGGCACTCACACAAGTATGAGGTATAAAATCAGGCTAGGATTTCTGTCTTTTATTTAGCTCATGTCTTGGTCGGGTGGAAAGCGGCGTCCTCTACATAGAGGTATGTTTTAGTACTACTTAAATAAAATAATCTCATTCTTTCTGTTAGACTAAAGGAATTGTTCCCGGTGAGTGACTCGGACATAGGGACACTGTGTATACTGCGGTTACCATACTTTTTGTAGCTGCTATGAGCGACACTGCCGAGGAACCAATTATGCTGGAATTGAATCAGACTTATGGCAAGACAATCCATGCATGGGCTTATGACCAGTCTCCAGAATTTCCACTTGGACCACCTCAACTTATGATGTCTTACACTCGTGATAATCAGGTCAGTGAGCAGGTCATACGTCGCCGTGATGAACGTTCTGGAATCTCGTCGTCAGCCGAGAAGAAGCTGCGTGAAGGTTATTTATCGCCGTATCAGAAAGATAACAAAGCGGACCAATGGGAGAAAAGTGGCACAGGCATTGTGTTCAAGCCGGAAGAAGTTCAGATTCAAAAGTGAGGTTGTCAAGCAAGTGGGCGTCGGTGTGCGATTACTACAGTACGATACATGTGAATGCGATAATCAAGAGCGCTTATGTATTTATGTAACATTTGTGCTTCATGCACGACTGGTCATGTCGATAACAGCTCTGTCCCACCTGGTCCGCACAACGTTACAAGAACCTCTCGATGATGCTCGATTAGAACAAGCTCTCCAGGCTGTAGACGATTTTGTCCATGAATGTGCTTCATCTAAAGAACCGGAGGTCTTACTGTTCCAACTGGAAGAGCAACTTCAATTAATCCACAGCGACACAATCACCCATAATTCCATCCACCAAGTCGAAGTACTGTTGGCCGTTCTGTACCGCTTGCGCCCTTTGTTAACATCAACTTCAATCATCTCATGGTTCGACCTTGTTCTTCGTCCCGCCCTACGAGAACCACGGTTATCCACTCCAGCTGTCAATCATGCCAAAGAGTTAATTGTCTCGGCAGCAGAAAGAGGTGACGAAAGGTATCCTGAGAAGGTGGGCGAGTTTCGACGTCGCCTCCTTGACCTTTATGTTTTGGATGCATACAATGAAGGATCTGGTCATGACTTGCTGGAGTGGGCTGAACTTGACCAGGAACAAAGGGAGAAGAGATCGTTGTGGAAGTGCAATCTAGAAGATCTGCTCGTGAAGTATGGGTTGCATCGGCCTCAGGTATTCAACAGATGCAAGTTTATTTTCTTTAGACGGACTGAAGGACACGCTTAGGATTTCATGTCCGCAATAAACGACTCCTTTGCAACACCGTCATCACGTCTACAACTTTTGATTCTGCTCAATCGCCACACTTCAGAGCCCTCATTCCAGTCTCTTGCCGCAGCATTCGCCGATCATCCTTTGTTGGATAGCCTCCTCAACTCGCTGCTGCTGGACAATTCTTCGACGGTGTGTACCATTGGTTTGACTGTCATAGTCAAGCTTCTCCCTATACTTGCTGTCAAAGCATGTGAGGAGCTGAAGATACTACTCCCTCGTCTTCTTGCAATTCTTGCAAGGATTATATGCTGGAAGGAGAGATCAGTCCCTATAACAGCCGTTGAGGAAGAGGCCGAAGATACAGACGAATGTATGGTGAATGGAGAAACGCAAGCGCCCGCACATGACGAGTTCACTACATCCTCTCATTTACCCTTGCGACCCGGGCTTGGTTGGGAAAGGCTTGGGCTCACGTTTGATGCCGCATTTTCCGCCCCACCCCCTGGGACTTATTTTTCCTGCCTCTATTATCTCTTTCCGTGTAATTTACTCCGGTTCCTACGTGGCCCCTCGGCATATCTTAACGACAGAGGTTATGAATCGCCTTTCCCTATTAGTTGGGAAGATGTACTCGATGAGGACAGTATAAGAAGTAAATCAGAGGTGCGGATTGACATTTATTCTTGACTCGTTAACTTAGCATGCGGCCTGTAGTCACTTTTGCGGGGAAGGGTTGTCAATTCAAGAGTCATATGGGGAGATTGGATAAAAGAGTTATCAGAACCCGATGCATGGGCAAATTACAGCGTCTCTCGCATCGCGAGCGAGTGCACGATGCTTGACGTGCGCAACGCAGCTCTCGGCAGCCATTTCTCTGCAGACAACGTGCCAGCTGCTGTTGCTGAGCCACCAACGCGCGGTATAGGCATCCTATTTGAAGGTGACACTTCAACGGCACCGACGCCTCATCCTGGCTATGCGGAACTGCCACCTGCGAGAACCTATGTCTCGTTGGAGAACATGATCACGACATCCGTTGCGCTCAAATCCAATCTAGACGTGGAGATAGAGGCGCCAACAGCGGCCTGGTCATCACTGCTGTTCCCTCCAGGGAGTAATTCTCCGGCAAAGCGTATCTTCGATCTGCCACCGGAGCCAAACGTCTCCAATGATGAGCAACTTCCATCTCACGTTGCACAAGCGATTTCTGGTCTCCAGCGCGAAGTGCTTCTCCTGCGTAATGAACTGAACTTCGAGCTTTGGCTATCGCGTGAGAATGTGAAACACGTTGGACGCCTCTACCAAGATCGAATCTTGTCCAAAAACGCAGAGGTTGAGCAGCAAGGCCTGGTATGTATTTTTTTCGATCTTTATCTGATTTATTAAGTGTGCTGATCATATAATAGTTCAACAAGCTACGTCAGTATAGAGCCGAGGTTCAGCGGCTAGATCGCCAGCTGAGGGAGCACAGAGAGCAATCTTCGTCTGCAAAAAACAAATATGCTGATTGGAATACGGAACTCCAGAACAAGCTGAAAGAGTTTCGCGAGGAGAAGAAAGCTTGGGTCTCTGAAGCCGCTTCGCTACGAACTAAGGAGAAAGATGCCCAGGTATAATATTATTCGATACTACTATTGTTTGCTAATTCTTACCCAGGCTCTTTTCGCCGCTCAAGGAAAATTGCTTGCGGAAGCGGCAAAGCACGTATTGGAGCTCCAGACCCAGAGGAAGGAAACCCAGCACAAGGTCGACCGCCTGAGGGACTATGAACGACAGATTGAGCAGCATATCCGTATGCAACGTCTTTGGTTTGTTCTTATGGTTGGTGCATCCCTGATGTAAGCTGACTTGTTGGTAGGGATGCTGACTTCCAGAAGTTCAATGATCGGGCTGAAGAGCTCCAGCAGCTAAGGACTCAATTCAAACAAATGGAGCTGCGCTTGGAGAGCTACGAGAAAACATTCGAACAGATGAGCGAGGAAGCTCGGTAAGGCAGATTCATCTGCTTTGCATGTATGCTGAACAATTATTATTGTTGTAGGAGCTACCGACGACAAAACCAGGCACTAGAGGCCCGCCTTGCTTTACTTCAGAAGAAGTGCGATGCCTACCGACACCTTCCCGATGTTGAAATAGCAGCATTTATGGCGGAGAAGTCTGAGCTTGCCATAGCCAACGTCAGGTTAAGGGAAGAAAACTATGATTTAAAAGACGAGATGGGGGAGATGAGAGCGAGGATGGAGCTTATGAAGGCTCAAATTGATGGACACAAAGGCCTTATTGCCGAACCGCGCACGATACCAGTATTGTGAATTCTCGAATTCCTTGGATCTTAATAAAGCTTCAAGCTTCAGTAGGCACGTAAATACAATGTCCAAGACTGGCGCCTTTCAAGTTGCTGTGGATGAGTCCTCTGTAAAAGGGAAGTGGTGGAATGTTCTGGAAGTTAAGATGTTCTGGACGAATCCGTCGAAAGTTCTCGAATATCGAAAAAATCAAGTACTTAAAGACTCGAGATAAACGCGTTCCTTTGTGCTGTAGGCTTTCCCATCTTTCCCCCGTAGATCATCTTTCTATCTCCATCTCCTCATACAGTGAGCATTTTGGTTGTACTTGTCTGACGCGCCTAGTTAATCTCATTCCCAGCGCAAAATGGCAACCGAGAGCTTTGGATTCCAAGCGGAAATCAGTCAACTCCTTGACTTGATTATCAGTAAGTGCACGATGTCGTACACGCCTCGCCTCGTGTTAATCGTGTTACCTAGACACTTTCTACTCGAACAAGGAGATCTTCCTTCGTGAGTTGATCTCGAACGGCTCAGATGCCCTCGATAAAATCCGATATGCATCCTTGACCGATCCTTCGGCTCTCGATACCGAGAAGGAGCTCTACATCCGCATCACCCCGGACAAGGAGAACAAGGTCCTTGCTCTCCGTGACACGGGTATTGGTATGACCAAAGCTGACTTGGTCAACAACCTTGGTACTATCGCCAAGTCTGGCACGAAAGTACGCTCCTAAATTATCCGTGTAGTGATCTTATAACCCATATGGCATTAATCAGGGTTTCATGGAGGCTCTCAGCTCTGGTGCCGACATTTCTATGATCGGTCAATTCGGTGTTGGTTTCTACTCTGCTTACCTGGTCGCTGAGCGCGTCCAGGTCATCTCGAAACACAATGATGATGAGCAGTACATCTGGGAGTCTGCTGCAGGTGGCACCTTCACCATTACCCCTGATACCGTCAACCCACCTCTCGGACGCGGTACTGAGATCCGCCTTTACCTCAAGGAGGACCAAATGGAGTATATCGAGGAGAAGAAGATCAAGGAGATCGTCAAAAAGCACTCGGAGTTCATTTCATACCCGATTCAGCTCGCTGTGACCAAGGAGGTCGAAAAGGTCAGTTGGTGTTGACGTGCTTGCCTTCGAATTTGGCTGATGTTCTTGTAGGAGGTCGAAGATGAGGAGGAGGACGTGAAGGAGGAGAAAGAGGAGTCTAAGATCGAGGAGGTCGAGGACGATGATGACAAGCCTAAAGAGAAGAAGACCAAGAAGATCAAGGAGATGGAGACCACCAACGAGGAGCTCAACAAAACGAAGCCCATCTGGACGCGTAACCCTCAGGATATTACTGCTGAGGAATACGGTGCTTTCTACAAGTCGCTCACCAACGACTGGGAGGAGCACCTCGCTGTCAAGCACTTCTCTGTTGAGGGTCAGCTTGAGTTCAAGGCCATCTTGTACATTCCCAAACGGTAAGTAGCATCCGTCTGTGTTACTTCTGCTCTCCTGATTTAGCTCCTCAGTGCGCCCTTCGATCTCTTCGAGACTAAGAAGAAACGCAACAACATCAAACTTTACGTCCGCCGCGTTTTCATTATGGATGACTGCGAGGACCTTATCCCTGAGTACCTCAACTTCGTCAAGGGCATTGTCGACTCGGAGGACTTGCCTCTCAACATCTCCCGTGAAACCCTCCAACAAAACAAGATCCTGAAGGTCATCCGTAAGAACATCGTTAAGAAGTGCATGGACCTCTTCACCGAGATTGCGGAGGACAAGGACAACTTCAACAAGTTCTACGAGTCTTTCGGCAAGAACTTGAAGCTTGGTATCCATGAAGATGCTCAGAACCGTAGCAAGCTCGCTGAATTCCTGCGCTTCTTCTCTACGAAGGCACTCGAGGAACAGACTTCGCTCAAGGGTGAGTGCTTCCTGGTTTGTGCCCGTTAAGACGGTCCTGATGCAGGGTTCAGATTACATTACTCGTATGCCTGAGATTCAGAAATCGATCTACTACCTCACCGGTGAATCGCTTGGTGCCGTCCGTGACTCGCCGTTCCTCGAGGTACTCAAGAAGAAGGGCTTCGAAGTCCTCCTTCTCGTCGATCCTATCGATGAGTATGCCGTTACGCAATTGAAAGAGTTTGAGGGCAAGAAACTCGTTTGTGTTTCGAAAGAGGGCCTCGAGCTTGAGGAGACTGAGGAGGAGAAAAAAGCTCGCGAGGAAGAAGCTGCACAGTTCAACGACCTTTGCCAGACCATCAAGGAAGCCCTTGGTGACAAGGTTGAGAAGGTTGTCGTCTCCAACCGTATCACCGACTCTCCTTGCGTCCTCGTTACAGGCCAGTTCGGTTGGTCATCCAACATGGTACGTAATTGGTTTTTGGAAACTGATGTTGATGGCTAACGACTGGCATGTCTATAGGAGCGCATCATGAAGGCGCAGGCTCTCCGGGACTCTTCGATGTCGTCGTACATGGCGTCGAAGAAGACCCTCGAGCTCAACCCTCACAATGCGATCATCAAGGAACTCAAGCGCAAGGTCGCTGAGGACAAGGCTGACAAGTCTGTCCGCGACCTCACCTTCCTACTGTTCGAGACTGCACTGCTCACGTCCGGATTCTCACTTGACGACCCAACGTCATTCGCCAAGCGTATCAACCGGATGATCAGCTTGGGTCTTGATGTGGACGACGACGAGGAAGAGTCAGCACCCGCTGAGAGCAGCACAAGTGCACCTCCACCATTGGAAACAGTGTTGACATCGGCAATGGAGGAGATTGACTAGACGTTTTCATGTGTCTGTACTTTAGCATCATATCATCACGGTTGTCGCAGCATTCAAGTTTCTTTTCTGTCTTCTGGTTGCATTTACGAGACAATAGCTACTAAAAGCCTCCTAGTATGTCACAAATAAAAGCATTTACTCGTCTTTGAACTCGGTCGCCCTATGACTCACTGACAGGTTCAAAATGAATTACGCTACAGTTCGAGTCAATGACCGGACTAGCCCGGTGTCGTCATGATGCATGAACCCATTGTCTCACATAAACGGTAAACGCATACGTTATTATAATTACATAGCAGGTTACTAGCCCCTAGTACTCTATAAACATCTGGTGGCAACGTACTCGCGTGCTTTGTGGGATTCGGCAGGGAAGCGTTGCTTTGACGCGTTCTTTCCTTTGTGCGCGAATTTCCTTTTTAGGGATACTTAGGGCGGTAACCTCGAGGCTTCCGCACGCTTCCTGGCTGCTAACCATTTCCATTGTTCCGTTTCATTTATCTCACAATAATGGCTGATATCCCTCTTGCTGTCCAAACATAAATCCTTTGCCACACGTTCTCTCCAATCTGTATCTTTATTGCCCTCAAGCCTCATTGTCCCAACAGGAGTTCACAGTCCCAAGAATGCCATCCATAATTGCCCCATCGCCTCGACGCCTCGCCCATGCTTACTTTCAAGACTCACTGCAATCACCTTCCCCATGTTTTGATATGCATCATTACCACGTCCCTCACCCTTCCCCGACACCTGTAAATTCCGTATGTCACCAACAATCCTCCATATATAATCTTAAGCTGACGCGTCCCCAGGAACTCGTGTCGTCCCCGATGCTCATCAGTCCACCGCGATTGCTGTCGCCAATCACGCTCAATGAACCTCACTTTTTGTCTCTCGTCAGTTCCACGCGTTTACACCCATTGATTCAAACAAGTGCTGACGAGCATTTCCCCCCCTAGAAATCCAAGTCACCTATGCCTTGCGGCGCTACAACAAGGCGAGGGACAACTCGTGTCACTCGCTCTGTGAATAAACGTCGTCGCTTACCTCCTCGCATCGAATCGCCTCGCGATCCACGTGGGCGCACATCCATGTTTGATCGTCTGCCGTGGATTTCGGCTATGGAGCTCCCTCCACAGTTCAATCCATGTGATACTGCAGATCTGTCTCACCTGCCTACAACTGTTGAACAATCCAACTTCTCAGACGCGATTCCAGCTTCTGGACCCGTACGCCGGCGCAAGACATCACTTCGTTCAAACCCTCTTGGAGATAATTCGGAGTCGGAATTGCCATCCAGACAGTTATTTCCTTTCCGCCAATCTTCCAGTTGTGATCGGAATTTTCTCAAGACTCCACCTCCCAGAGTACCTTTCGATCCCACGCGAGTCACTTTCCACAACCTAATGCCGGTCTTCCCACACGATGTTGTCCAACACAGCCGATCCCAATAGATGCATTGACTCGCGTGTGGCCACACGCCATCCGATATTTTGACATCTTACCTGCATCTTCATATAATTGCGCCCACGCATTGCACCATCTCAACGGACACTATGTATCCTGCTACGAATCTGTTCAATCATCCACTGCACGATCTTAACTTTCGCTTTCTCTACGGACCTCGCTTTCGCCTGGGATCAGCAATGACTGTCCTTATCAGGCTTTTTCTGTATTCGATCTAGTATCCATTTGTACTTTGCTTCCTGCACTTCTGCGTGCCTGCCGCCGCTACTTTATCGAGCCTCATATCGCCCCGATAGTCGCAACTTTCATATATTATCACATATGTATGCATTGCCATCTTCGAATTCCTTCTAGTTATCGTACTTTGAGTCATCCTGATACTCAGATTCCTGCTTCCGGTGACTCTTCAGATTTCAAATATATTTCTGCCCACTAAGAATGCCTGAAGTTTCCAAGGACTTTCCTGGATATTCCGGG
>PVXU01006754.1:746-26779 GCA_002994865.1 Rhizopogon parksii | reverse complement strand
TGTCTTCACGCGCACTGCACATCTGCGCTACCGGCACATTTTTTTAGTATCGCTGATACTTCAGCTACTGCGAGTGCATCAGCGCGCGTGAAAACGGCGAGTTTTGACCTGCCATCAACTCTTTTCCTGGTGAACTAACACAAAAATTCCTTGTCGAGTTTCTCCGACTCGTTCTCGCAGTGCTATTGCACTCTACATGACGGAGTCATCACGCACTCGGCCTTAGCTTCTTACGCCTTCGATATTCTCGCTCTCGCATTGAATTCACGCTGAGTCCAGTGGCCATATGTGTCGTTGCACGCCAACATTTTCGAACGCGCATTTTGCGGCTGTCCTTGTGCATTGTATTTGTTCTTCTAAGGTCAATGTGCTTGTTTTTTGTTGGGAAAGGAGTGTACTATTATCTTATCATGCTACTTACATGATGTGCATAGTTCAAATTTTAGTTATGAGAGGTGCAGAGTACTGTGCACTACAACTGAATGACAAATACAGCATTTTGAGGCTCTCTTCTCAAAGTTTTTTGAATTTCAATAACATTGATGGCAATGGCAAGCAGTCCTATGTGTTTCGGCGCCGCCGGCTTCAAAAAAAACGCTTTGAATGAAGGTGCTTCATGTGTTCCTTCTTCCCTCGATTTAATTTAATTTAATTTTTGGGCGCACACCTTTGTGGACCGCCCACAAGAGGAAATCTCACATAATCTGCACGTGGTTTGGCACTGTACAGTTTCATCGCGAATATCCCACGCATCCTCCTGTAGATTGCACACTGCACACCATAGCAAAAACCTTGATCTCACAATGGAAAACGACCAGGTCCGTGTTAACGTCGCGATACTATATGCTAGCCTTACTATTTTCTTGTGTTAGGGTGTTCTCGTCGATCTCTACGTCCCCCGCAAGTGTGCGGCCACCAGTATGTTTTGAGCAGAATAGTCCTGAGCTAGAGTGTTGACCTATCCATGGCTCAGACCGCCTGATTACATCCAAGGACCACGCTTCCGTCCAGATTAACGTCGCTGATGTTGATGCTAACGGTCGTGCCGTGGGCACTTACACTTCGTTTGCTCTCTGCGGACAAGTGCGATCGCAAGGGGAGGGTGATGATTCCGTTAACAGGCTAGCAACGAAGGCGGGCTGTAAGTTTTCCTTCTTTTTCTGTTATCTGCCTGTACTGAATTTTGATCTTTGTAGTGCTCCGAAATGTGTGGTCGTACCAAAAATAAACGTTGTTTTGCTAGAGCGTTCTTTATATCATGATTCATCATTACACCTGCGCTATCCATCGTGTGGTATGAATGCAGGGCTGCGTGCAGAAATACTTGAAGAATGTACAGGGTGATTTGAGTGTGGTGTACTACATATATAGCACTTACCTAGTGGCAAACTGCGGCAGGACTACAAATGGAGTGTGGAGTTCCACGCTGCGCAAGCATTACAGCACGCAGTATAGAAGAACTTGACCCATGTATCCGGGGAAGAGCCATCGCCCTTGTTCCTCTGACGGTTCCTTAAGCTTGTCCATCATATCAGTAGGTCGCCACGACTCGTGGTTCCTGTTCAGTGTTCACCCAAGCTCTTCTCATTAGTCCGATTCCATGGTCGAGATCCGGCGCACGCAATCCGAAGACAGGTCTACCTCCGTGGAAGAGGAAAAATACCGTCTACTCTACAGTAAATCCAAAGTCTATGTCAATCCCACTGCATACGCCAGAGATAACATTCCAGGATTCGTAGCTCTTGTCAAGCGCGTGAGCTGTTATCATAGATAGCTCGTCTGTCCCACTTATGCCTTTCCGCTATATAGGAGGCTGTGAATCCTACATACCTACTTGCATGGATTCCTGAGAGTCTACTCGGCGAGAAGGGATCCGGCGAGTGGGACAAGTTTGTAAAGATTGAAGAGAAGGCGATCCTAGATGAGGAGGACGAAGGTTCGCAGTTCCTTCTCTGCTTAAACCCCAAGTCTCATGCTATTCAAAGATGCGGTTTTAATCGACCTTCCTACACAAAGACCAGAGTCTTATGCATTCTCGGTCCCGCTGACTTCAATATACTCTCTTCATGTCCATCCGCCCACCCTTTCATCATGGTGTACGTTTTCATTCTATCTCATGAACATTGACGAAGCTAAAGCAATTACCAACAGATGGTTCTATCGGTATAAATCTCATTAACGGCTCGACACTCCCAACGCTTCATTTCCACGATGACGAGTCGATTTCGATGACATTACCTTCTCGGTATGCCAGGCACACCTCAGCCAACGCGTATCCTCCTTCTACATCATCATCTTCTCGACCCCCGACTTCATGGGGAGGCGAAGATTTACTCTCTCGTCTACGACCTTATGCCCACCTACTCCGCTCTACCTTACAGCCTTCTTTGTTCATCGTCGATCCATCTAAAGCCGACATAGATGCACACACTACTCAGATATTCGATGACGACGCTGTGGACGATATCCTTGCGCAATCAGCGTATGCTTCTTCACATTCACCTGTGCCTGCTCACTTGCGACCACGACCGCTATCTTCTCCTAACGCCCCCGCCGATACAGCTCCTAGCCCATATTCCAATCGTTCATCTATTTTGCACCGCGCTCTTTACCCACCCTCCATCTCGACCACCCAGACCAACTCACAAGCCCGCATGGCGCTGCTGCAATCATTTTCAAATATCACTAGAGCAACACGCTATGCTGCGCAAAACATTCTCTCTCATCCTCTTGCTAAACCAATCGTCCCCCACCTCCCAGACCCTGTCAGGAGTCTCGTCAATGTTCACGGTGACTTGGAATGGGGTAGTTGGGTAGAGAAAGGGGGAGTTGGCGAGTTTGAGAGCGCAAGGGTGTATCTTGCTCGCTGGGCACGCATAGTGGCTGAAGAAGGCGATCGAGCGCGTAAACGAGAGGCGCAGGCGGTGCCCTCCTCTTCGGATTTGGTTGAGGAGATTTCACCGCTTGGGGTGTTCGAGCTTCTTCACTCCACAATCAACCTCCCCTCTCCCAATGCGTCTCGTGACCCAGAGCACCCAGTAGACGAGGAGCTTTGGATGAAGTGGTTTGCAGAGGATGGTCGACCGAAAGTCAGCATGGAGGAGATGAAAGGCCAGGTTTTCAGGAGAGGAATTACTCCTCGTGGAACTCTGAGGAAAAAAATGTGGCCATTCATACTTGGTGTCCATGAATGGGATGTTACTAGTAGCGAGAGGGACAGGAAATGGGAGGAGAAGAGGTAATGTTACCTCCCATCATATTCATGTCTCCTGACTCTCCTGCAGAAATCGATATCATCACATCAAAGATGAGTGGTGCGGTGTGCCTGAGGTGTTTGACCGATCGGATGTCCTCGAAGAACGTCATCGCATTGATGTAGACTGTCGTCGCACAGACCGCACTCAACCACTCTTCTCCACTGCCTATGAGGATGCCGCTGTCGATGGCAAAATGGGCAAGGACCACCGCCGGTTCACAACGATCTCCCCTCAGATATCAGATATTGGTGCTCAATCACCCAGTAATGAGCACATCGATCGTCTCGCAGGCATTCTTCTCACTTATAATTTCTATGACAAAGAGCTTGGTGAGTGCATCTCTTCTCCATTGATATATGGTATTCAGTGAGAGAAACCAGGGTACGTACAGGGCATGTCGGACCTCTGCGCTCCTTTGTACGTTGTGATGGGTTCCGACGAGGAGCTGACCTTCTGGTGCTTTGTGGAAGTTATGAAGCGTATGGTGAGTACATCTACAAGTTCATGAATGTCGCTGACCATGATAACAGAATCAAAATTTCCTTCGGGATCAGAGTGGAATGAAGAAGCAGCTTATGACGCTCCAAGAGCTTATCAGTGTCATGGACCCCGATTTATATCGACACTTAGGTCACTACACTCTTTGTCCGGCTTTGTATTGTCTAACTCTGGCTTTGTGTAGAAAAAACTGACGGCCTCAATTTGTTCTTCTGCTTCCGGTGAGTATTTCAGCTGAGATGCTGACAGTGTTCTTGACGCTGTTTTCCAGATGGGTCCTAATTGCTTTCAAGCGCGAGTTTCCCTTTGACGATGTTTTGCGTCTATGGGAGGTGCTGTGGACGGACTATTACAGCAATGATTTTGTTCTCTTCGTTGCCTTGGCAGTGTTGGAGTCCCATCGGGACATGATCCTGCGCTATCTTGTAGAGGTGCGTGCGCTAATTGAATGACAGGCAACTTCCTCGCTAACCAAGTATTCCGCCAGTTCGATGAGATCCTGAAGGTGAGAAATCCGATGTTCATTGATTAGCCTTTCCGAAAACTGAGTCCACCTGTCTTAGTATTGCAATGAGCTCAGCATGACCATCGAACTTGATTCCACTCTTGCCCAGGCCGAGGTCCTCTTTCTGTCCTTCGCTCAACTCGTTGCAGACATTGAAAGAAGGCGAGCAGAGGAAGCTAGTAGTTTTACAAATGGCGTGCTACGACGACGCGGGACGAGTACCTCCGGGGGAAAGGCGTCTTTGTCAAAGGTGGCCATGCCTACTCTGAGCGACAACCTCAGGGACCTGTTGAAGGCCGGGCGCTGATTGAACAAGTGAGAACATCGGTTGATTAAATTATAGCGTGCAGCATAACATACTACTGCAACGATACACGTTGTATTAAACCTTACCTGTTTATATTTCTTTGGAATCTCAGTAGAACATTCAAAAATTCCGTTTTGTTGTGCTCGGGGGCACTGGGTAGCCCATCCCCTCCGGCAGGGCATTCCTCACAACCGTGCGGGAATCACGCTGGGAAACCAAGGTCACGTGATTATTTTTGAACCCGTGACTTTTGCGTGGCTTCACGTGTGGGTGCGGTCAGGACTCAGGAGGACCTTCGTCCAACGGACTTACCGGTAACCACTTGTCTGCATCTTCATGTCTGGCGCCAACTTAACCATTTTTCGTGCCTACGCACAAAAGTCTAATCCCGCAAGTCTGCCACCCTCAGTCCTTCTCTCACATTCCGAGACGTCTTTGACAGTCTTTGACGCGTTCCCTAAATCCATCTTCCATTTTCTCGTCATACCTCGTGTCAGACCACCCTTCAATGTGTACCAACTCGCTAACCTACGTTCCTTGCTCAAATGCGAGAAAAGCGACGCCAAAGAGATCCTCGCGGATTTAAGTCAAGAGGCGGATAATGTCAAACGAATGATTGAAAGCGAGATGCTCAAGAAGTATGGATTTAAGTGGGAAATATGGATGGGCTTCCATGCAGTGCCTAGCATGGAGTGAGTCTTAGTTACTTGCCCTTCTAACGCTCTCGGATATATTCTTCTAGGCACCTCCACCTCCACATACTTTCCGCAGACCTATGTTCCCCGAGAATGAAGTTGAAGAAGCACTACAATTCCTTCCATCCAAAGCTCGGCTTTTTCCTCCATTTGAGCGATGTTCTTTCTTGGTTTGATGCAGACCCATCGTATTACCAAACTGTGCGTCATTTCGTGAGGGCTGCCGTGGCCTTGCCCTATTGTGCTGACTTCCACCCCTGACTATAGATTTCTCAACTCAAGATGAGCGAGTATGAGCCTTTACTCAAGGACGATCTTTCTTGTTGGAAATGCGATCGCAGCTTTTCCAACATGCCCAAATTGAAGTCGCATTTGCAGGAGGAATTCGACAAGCTGTCCGATCAAGAGAAGGTAAAGGCAGAGAGAAAGAGGAAACGCGCCGATAGTGTTGCACACACATCTTCCAAAGAAACATCGGGGGAGAAGGAAGATTCGCGACCAGATAAATTAGCCCGTGAAAGCGAGGGCTCTAAGGATAATAATAATGATTGACCGTACGCGCGAGTGCGCACCATTTATTAGTGAGCTTGGATATTAGCTTTTGTCACTGAGTATATGGCGTCCTCTGCCCTTGATTACACAAACAAATATTGCTCTCTGCGAACACCATCAACAATATCACTGCTACAATGTACGAGCGTCGTCATATGTCATCACTTCGCCTAACCCCAGTACCAGTTCTACTCTTTTATTTTATTTTATTTTATTTTTTCAGTCTTCGTTTATCCGCTGGGGTATAGCCCTATGGTAGACAGAATGTACAGGTGTGTGCTGTATATATCATGAGAACATTACAGCTGTCATATCGATAGACCAGATTTCATTTTCATTCCCCTTACCGACTCTGTTTGTCCTTGGAGCCTTAGTAAGAGACCCAGGGTTGCCCAAAAAGAGGCGCGTCCATTCCATACCATTTTAGATTGTCCGCGCAGTCACTGGGCGGGTTCAATTGAGTCCAACTTAACAAGCAGTTGTCATGCCCGAAAAGCGGATACAGCCATATAGAATGGTACCAAAGCTAAAGCGCTCAAGCTCAACGTGCTAAGCAGCAAATAATGATGTCCAAGGCAGGCCTCTGGCGTTTAAGCCGGAATAGGCAAGACCCTTTTATTTGCTAGCTCCACAACTAAACAGAGTCGGTAAATGGAATGAAATGGATTCTGGTCTGGTCTATCGTTATGAAAGCAGCTGCAAGGCCGGCTAAAGGCGATAGGGTTTGTGCGTGGCTGCCTTTCAGTCGTCGTCGTCACTAGGTGGGGTGACGTCTCCGAAAATCTGTTCGAGTCTGCGTGTGCTTGCTATGAAGCGGAATAGCGGTTTGATGCACTTTTTGGTTGCTCAACATATTCTTGAGGTAACTGGCACAGGGGCCTATCTCGTTCTGGTTCTACTCTCGTGGCACACGCAGTGCTCAGCTGTAGTGTGAACGCAATGTCCCACAATGTAGGTGCTACGCATGCGCCGCTTTGAGAATGGGACTATCATTATAGCCGTGCCCGTGCCTTCTTGGTCCAGAGAAGAAGGCCAGACTAGGCAAATTTGATCTCGGATATACATATCACCAATGAAATTGCACTCATGCGTGGAGTGAAGTTTGGAGTCATGACAAGAATGTTTTAGAAATGGGGTTTTTTGATGAAGTCAGTGTCATGCTATAATTGCTTCACTTCTAGGTTTTAGGGAGGTTACCGGCTTCTATAGGGCGTCATAAATGATACAGAAAAGAACACAGAAGTTATTACATTAAAAGGTGTGATCATGACCATCTATGCTATTGTACAATCCGAAATGATATTTTTACAATCCAAGATCCTAACATAGGTATTGCAAAGGTATTCCTTCAGGCTTCAGCTTCAGCCTCTTCTTCTTCAAACACAGTAGTCTGCCTTGCGGCGAGTCTGGCAGCGCGGGAACGCTCGCTGGCCTCGCGGATGGCCCATGTAAGTTCATAGGTCCTGCACGCATCTGAAACGAGTAAAGGTTTAACCGTGAATGGATGATGAGCGTATATGAAAACACACCCTCGTAGGAGCTCAAGATCTGAGCAGCTTCAGGATCCTCTTCGATGTCCTCGATAACGTCGATCCAGTTAGACACCTGTGTGATATATGTTTTCTCTGTGCATACTCTTACGGATATCGCCACTTACTTCAGAGAAGAATGGGTCATCGTCGGGGAACGTGTACATCTGTTCATGGTCGTCGCCGGGCTTGCGGACGTACAATATAGGTTGAACGTAAGGGTTGATGAGCCTAAGGGTATCATGAGAAAATGATACAGAAAGTTTTAAAAGGATTATACTTGAGGGAGTAGCCATCAGCATGGACCTCGAGCTCACAGCTGTAGTTGTGGCCCTGGAGGGTTGCGGTGTGAGTAAAACTGCCAACGGCGCCAGAGTCATATTTCCTGTTATTGCGTGAGCATGTTACTCTTGGCACATAATAACGAAATTTTACCAGCTGGCTGCGGTAACACGGGGAATCCTGTTCTCCGGGGCAATCTTACTCTCGTCGACACGCATTCTCGAGAGATGTCCCGCATTCTCGTCCCAATCAAGGGAATGGGCAGTCACCGAGGCTATGTCGACTTCTCCACCGAAGTACCGCGAGAGATCGCAAAAATGTGTTCCTTGCTCGATGACGGGCCCAGCGCTAATCAATGACATTCATCGACTTACCTTCTAGATCAGAACGCAGCTCACCTCTTGGATTTATCCCACCAGTCAGGCTTCGCGATTGACTCGTAAGCACATGCATAGCGAGCTATTGTGGCCATCACAACAAGTTCGTTCTCTTCGATGATCTGCTTCATCTTCTGAACAGCTTTCAGGTACCTTAACATGTACCTGAAGGGGACAGATTCATTTCATTGGTTGAATGAATAATTAATCTATGAGCGTACCCGACGGAGCAGATGGCCTTAGAGTCGGAGATGGCCTTGGCGATGTGGAAAGCCTCGTACAGCTCGGTCTTTGGACCAGTCGCTATTGGCTTCTCGAGGAAGATGGCTACGCCAGGGAAGTACTTCAAGACTTGCATCTCAATATCGCGGCCAGACTGGAGGGTGCCGCGGAACATCGGAGGCGAACCGACGACAATTGCACGGGGGCGGTCCTTGGGAGACATATTCTTAACAAAGTCCTCAAGCGTCTTGAACACGCGCGTGGCCTGGTACGCGGATACGACAAAGGAGTCGCATTTCTTTTGGAGCACGGCAGTTGCACGCTCGATCGCGGGATCGATGAGGGCAACGACCTTAAGACGCAAACCGAGTTTACTGAAAGCGATTTAGATGGCAAAGTGGATGGAGACAAGGAGTACTTACTGTTCAAATCGGAAAGAGTGATTCCATGGACCTTCGTCGGATCCTGAGGTAGCCGGACTCGGAGTCAGGTACCCGCCGGGGACAGGGTATAACGTTACTATGACACTAGTGGGACTAACCAAACATGATGTTTCCGGCGCCGATGAAGACGACGTTGAAATCATCGGTACCACCAACGTGTGTGGTCCTATGGGGTGAATATCAGTGATCGGACCAGCATGAAGGTTTGAATGATGTATGGGGGAGGATATCTACTAACTTGTCCATTGGGATCAGCCTCGATGGATCGATAGACGGACGCCTGGATGAAAAGCCAGACGTTGAATATCCTGATCCACGCCTCTCGGGCCTTCGTTCTGAGCCCCGACGAGAGGCGGGTTGTTTGGTCGAGGTCATCTCGAGGTTTGATGAAAGTCTGCGAGCGGTCATCCTGTAGTTTGTGATATCGCTAGGACTACTACTGGTATGGGAGGGTGGAATAATCAAACCTTTTGATAACTTAGCGCTCTTTATAGTGTGAAGATTGGGTAATTAGTAATGGTAAGATCATTGACTCGGATCAGAGGGAACGAGGTGCCCCCACACACACGCAACTCGGCCATTTTGCACTGAATCGTATGACATGGTTAACTCGGACCAACGAGCGTGGTTTGTATATCTCATCGGTAGCTAATCGGATAGAATGTCCAAATAATGCGCATAACAAAGACAAGGCAACGAGAACAACGAGACAAAGTGATGTGGGAAGGAATGAGGGGTATCAAGGTAAAAAAAGTCCATTTAAAAAGCGTCTTGCCATGCAGTGTGAATGAGGGGATTCAATCCAGCAGAATCGTAACCACCAAGTACTTGGTACTATGACCGATCGGGTTGTGCAACATTGCTCTTCTGTTGCTGGAATTTACTAGCTAGCTCTTGACGTTTGCGTTCAGCGGCTTCCAGTCGAGCTGTCATTGCTTTCAACTCCTCTTTCAACTTCTCATTCTCCTGTGTTAGTTTCATGACATTACTAGCTCGCTTCTGAACTTTCTCGACACTGTATGAGGTTACCATGACTGACTGTCCCTACATGAGGGGGCAATCGATAAAACGATCTGACTCACTGTGGCTCTGATAATTTTGGAAGACCCATGATCTCATCAAGGGAGATAGTGAGATCAAGCTCAGCTGCCGGAATCTCTGGGAGAGTAGGAGAGGGAGTCTCTGAGCGAGGATACGGTTGCGATGGTGGCTCGAGGTGGTCGATTGAAAGACTGGGACGCGGTTCAAATGAGCGAATCGATAGACTCGCGTATTTTCGCTTTACCGCACCTAGAACTATTTACCTGGGGATCCATGGCTCTCTTTGAAGAAGATGAAAACTAAGCAGACAAAAATCCGGTTAACGGTAGTCTAGAGTTAGCCACAAACTAAACCCACGACGATCAGGGTTTTCTCACGAATGGACAAATAAGGAAAGTTATGCTCACGACTAAATGTGACCGGGGCTATTACAATGGTCAATGTCATTTAACTTTGGCTCTCGCTCCCTCTTTCTTTTAACCATTACCTCTTCTGTTCGCTGGCGCTGTCGTCGTCGTCGCCGACCACATGCCCAATTTAATGTCTACCGTCATAGACGGTCACGACGTGCTAGCGACTAATGACCATGACCACATTCTTGACCACCAACATGACTCTCACACAAATGACGCCGACATTCACGACCTCAACATTCCGGGTGCTCATTTTCACAACTCTATTGCCAGCAGCATCCCTGTATCTATTAATGGTTCCCACAATGTGTATTATAGCTCTTACCCCGATGCCTCCTGCAACTCCTTCGCAGACATCAGTGAATATCCCTATCCCCTCCAGCATAGCCATGTACCAGATGGCCAACTTGACCTTCAGTATATCCTCTCCTCGGATATGTCACACTCCCACTCCAATAACTTTGTACATGACCATACCCAGTTGCAAACAAAGTTTCACCAATCGCAGGATCTGTCCTCCATGGGACCCCCCTCTGACCCTGAGTCCCAAGCTCAGTCCTCTCCCTCTGCTTCATCTTCAGCCAGTTTTGCAACTGCTCTCCACGATTTGTCACGCTCTCCAGAAATTGCCCCCACTCCATTTACAGTTCCCCCTTCACCCCCAAAAGTTGCCAGATATGCTCACGCGATGTTGCCGCCTATTGTCCACTCAAGTCCTTCCAATGCTAGGAAGACCGAGAACGATGTGAGTTCTAGTTCATTCTGATGTGCCTGTCAATTCTGATTGGTATCCCTAGAGCCGGTCCGTTAACAAACGCCTAAACTCCGGCTCTGCGTCACAGATCGACCCCTATGCTGCCGCATTTTTACGCGAGCAACTGGGGGAAGCGAGATGGGATACTTTCTATGCACGGTTATTCGAACGAAGACTTGGTCCTATCAAGTCAAAGATGCGAGTCAAAACCAAAAGTGCCGGAGGCGGTGAACTCAGTAATTCAAATCCTGGTGCCACAGCAATTGATTTCCTCATCAAAGTCGAGGTCGTCAAAGAAGTGCTGCGCAGCTATGTTCCGTGAGTGGTGTTATAATGGTAAACTGATTTAAACTAATGTTTCACTTTGCTGTGCACTAATGTCAGACATCCGTACAACCCGCTCAAGTCCCTAACGCATGCATATCCAGGCTCCCCGTCAGGATCCGTTACTCTCACCCGCTCCACCATCCTAGTTCTATCCGGTTGGTCCAACACGCAGTTCTCATATTGGGCTCGTCGCTCTGAAGGTATTTCTGTGCTAAGAGATCACGACGAGCGTCTACAAGCAGTCGCAGTCGCCCTAGAGAACCGTTTGAGGCAAGGCGGGGTGCTCCAAGACGTACCCGATGATATTGACGCCCTCAATTCCCTTACCTATGGCCACGTGGCGGAGTCGTCACCAAACGTCACTGGCAAAGGTCTTGACATCATCATCGAGGATGTAAAGAAACGTACGGGTCTCAGTCCGTTCCTCCGCGGGAAGCATTCTTCCCTTGATCCATTCGGTTCTACAATTAGCGACAAAGATACTGGACCCGGACCTCCGTCTGGCCCTCCTTCAGCACCTATTTACATGCCGACCTTCCAAGCAATGGAGTATTCTCATTCTCCTCCAGTGTCTGCTGAACCTTCGCGTCGACCAAAGAAAAAGAGGCGAACGAGCGCTACGGAGTCGATATCTTCGCACGCTAGTTCTAGCGCCGCTCATGCTGAGCTGGTGGCTAACTCAGGTCAGTCATTGGGGTACGCGGTGGAGCCACGCATCAAATCTGACGTCAATGATGTGACGTCGTCAGCTTCACTCTCGGCCTCTTATCCACTACCTCGGTCTCTGGGTAGCTCCGTCATGGATGATTCTATTGCCACCTATCAGCTTTCACTCCAAATGGATGGTGCTGTGGAGAACACTAACAGAGAATACTTCCCTGTGTCAGATTCCCGATCTGACCTTGACGAGCCTCGACACAAGCGTCCGTTTTCGTATCCTGACTTATCCATGGAAACGCGGGGGGGACTCAGCATCTAACACCTAGGCCAGGATGCATGCCATCTCCGCTACGTCAGCTTATGATATTCACGTGCCCTCCCAGAATTATTTCACCATACATACACAAGCCCTTCCCTTCTTGTTTTGCTTTGCCAATACTGCTCAATCATATGCCCATTCACTTTACCTGCCCATTTTACTACGCTGTCTAATCCTTGTACTACCAGCAGAACATCCTAGTTACGTACGATACGGATCCTCTCACATTGCAGTACCTTTTTGTGGCATGTCCACTTGTAGTTTCTCTCGTGTAGTTTTAGAGCATCTTTCAGTAAAAACCTCACTCGTGGTCAGTTGTAATAACACATAAATAGTACCATGTCATGTCTTGTAGTCTTGTAATACTACCACCACCATCATTACCATGTCATGACCTCATTAGACACTGGGCATCTCATCACAATTCTGACGGCCGCGTTCTTTCTTGTTGCAAGCTATGTGATTTTGTTCAATGCATTTCTTCCGCCGTCTGGTGTCTACGTGCGTACTCGATTCTTCTGTGAAGCGCGTCAAAGTGCATATATGAACGACCGACGTGTCAGGCCCTTGACGTCCTCTCGCAAGACACCCATTACAAGTACTTTACCCTGTTCATTATTCCTATGGGCGCGTACTTTGTGATCGCGAACTGGGTAGGCTGGCAGTACTACCAGAATTCTTGAACGTTAGTGCTGTTTAAAATTTTCTCTCTCCATTCCTGACTCATCACCGTGACAGTCTTGCAACGTATCTGGGAGGAAGCCGAGTAGGAAGACCGTAATAGAGGGAGAACATCATTCCTTGCATTGCGGTACGCGACGTGCTGGATGCTAGACACTTGAGCACGGTATTGCAGATCTAACCAAACGATGGTGGTACTGTACATACTTGTGCATAAGATGGGGTATCCGATCATACAGGTTGCATATCAAAGAAATTGCATAACGATAATAATGAATGAGAAACTTAATAACTTATAAATAAGGGGGAAGGCTATCAGCATATATGCGCTCATCATGGAGGCTCAGGTGTTCGCGACCTCTCCGTGGGGGGTCTTGGCTTCTTCTGCACTTGTCTCAGCTCCTGCCAGAGTCGACTGCGCTCGGGCTCCTCCCTCGGTGTAGATGTGTAGTTTGACCTAGTGGGACTGACATCCCTTGCATAAGAGCTCCTGGACCGCGCGGGGCTGATGGCTCGGCTCGTCATGAACCTCGGTCGGATTGGGGACGGCGGTGCCTCAGAGGGTGCTGTGGAAGTTTTGTTTGATCTCGTCGGACTGGCAAGACGGGGTCTCCGACTTGAGGTCTTGCTGCTTGGGCGGCCAGTTGGCTCAGGACGCGTTCTGTTTGCAAGAAGACTTGCAATACCAGGTCTGGTAACTAAAACAGAAGATCGAGTGGCTGCAGGGTAACTCGGGCCTGCATCTGATTCTTCGGTTTCGCTCTCGACGCGGGTGCTTTGACGAGCAAATGGGCTGCGACTGCTACGCACTGGGAGCTTGGGCGTTGGGTTACCTCGCCCAGGACTCACGGACGGCAAACGGAGATAACGAGCGCGACTATTTAAAGGGATTGAACAGACCTGCGCACTCGTCAATTGCGAAGAACTCACGCTATTTCCTTCAAATGCGTCTTTGTCTTGTAGGCTTGGTGCCACTTTTCGAATGCTCGATCTGGATCACAATGGTCATTCACTTGGGTTGTGTCAGGTAAATGAAATCGCACCGAGGACGGCGAGGTTATGAGTCTCTCGCGCTTTCTTAGCCTGGAGCGCCTGAGGCATAGCAGCTCTCCAGATAGCCCAATGTTTCATCTTTATTCGTGATGCCTGAAAGCGTATCGCTGGGAGAGACTAAAAGAGTGTTAACAATCAGGCATTGGCTGGATTTTGGAAATAACAATACGTACCCTGGTCTTCGAATGCCATATACCAAACGCACGGAAGAGACAATTCTTTTGATTTTGAAAAGCTATCTGGCATAGCTGTGAATTTTGGGAAGTTAGAAGGGTACGCATTGTCGGGTCTGTCCGGGACTTACGAGAGGTCGCAGTTTCTCATCCATGTAACGTTCTCTCCACCTGTCCCAAGCAACCTGAACACTTGCCCGGTCCAATTTGAGCTCCATTTCGCGTAAAATAATGCGTTTGTGCCGTCGAGCACGGGCCGCTGTAAGCCAGCGGTGGAACATCCGGTGAACACTCTCTGTAAAAGAGTTAGGTGAACAGATAAATGATGCCAACTTAAGCACTGACCAGCCCGTTTGATATCAAGATGGCTCTCCATGAGGCTAAGGTCTTCAACATGACGCAAACAGATGTTCTTCCACTTTTTGAAGGCAAAGCTGATCGAAAAGTTAAATGGTTGAAACTCTGGAACTGCAGAGGGTCACGTACACTGTTAACGCGTGTGCCTTCTTTTGGCTGACTTCCAGTTCCCGAACCTTAATTTCAATGACACGATTGGTCCAGAATATCAGAGCATCTCGTTTGATTCGCTGTAATAAGATGAGATTGAATTCCAATGCATTGATAGGTTCGTTAGACTTGCCAGAGACACGCGCTCATCTACTTGCTGCTCTGCCAGGCGAAGGAACCGTTGTTTTTGATATTTCTGATGCCAGGCTTCAGGATGTATAAGATCATCAGAGACCAACGGATAGACCATAAATTCATTGACTTTACCTTTCATGAAAGCACCAACTCGACGGATCTCAAGCTCTTTTAGTTTCTTCAGCCTTCGGCGTTCCTCGAACTTAGCCTTCCAAGCTTTCAAAAACCTTCGTTGAAGAAAGAACTTCTCCACGATTCGAGCTTGTTTCAACAATTTCAACTTCACCCGCAAATGGATGCGCCACTTGAGCAATGCATCATATTGCACGCGAGCAAGGTGTTGTTGGATAGCAAACGCGCGACGATTTTGGTAGACTGTATAGACTTGATACCAGGTTCGCAAGGCTGAAGAGACAGTATATGATTCCGAGCGCATGGAGAATGCAAGGGCATAATCTGCCATGACGTTAAAATCTCTGATTCAATGTGTTTACCAAATAATATGCTCACCTTCACGATGCTTGTGTTCTCGCAAACGATCTTTCCATACAACCATTATATTTTTGGCCAGACGCATAGCTCTCACCCTTTCGAGAAGCTTGCCGCGTTCACGAGCCTTCCAAACTCTGGCGACAGCTCGGAGCAAAAATGCATCTTGGCGAGCGAGATACTTGTCGGCACGCCTTTCCATGACCTGCTCGAATGAGTATCCATCGACATTATAGAGACAGGTAACGCACTCGTATCCGATCTTTGGCAGTTTTCCATGATCGTATGACCCGCTTTAAGATAGCAACATCGCGATAAGCATCTGCAGTCTGATACTCACGGCTACAAATGATGTTAGCTATGTCCATAATAAAGCTATGCCCACTCACGTCTGTTTCTTCCACAGGTCCATAACGCTTCCTTTGATCCTGAGTGACATCTTATGTGCGACGGTTTTCTCGGCATCTCTTGCAGCCATAGCCTTTTGCCAGTATTTCCATGCCCTGTGTGCTGCGCCTCCCTTGATCCTCCGAGAAAATTCGTCTGCGGTAGAGTCCATGCGATCTAACTTCAATAGGGCATCTTTCCATCGCAGAAAGTACCGTGCAACTATGCGTTCGTTGTACTGCAGCTCGCTCAGCAAAGATTGGTGGGATTGTTGCCATTTGGTCCATGCATCTCTAATGAGTTTGGCGTCATGCCTTTCACGGACCGTCTTCATCTTGGCGCGCATATCACTACGCCACTGTAGCTGCTTCTTCTGCTTATGCTTCGCCTTCCAAACACCCATGGCGAAGCGGAGGTAGCGGACATCAGCGATGGAAGCAGCGCGAGCATGCGTTTCAAGGCTCAAGGCAGTAGCATTCCGCCAGGATCTTAACGCTGAACCTAAGATTACATTATCTCGGGCTTGGGCAACTTGTTCGTTCGTTGTCTAAATTGGGGCATTACCACCTGACATGATCACAAGCAGAAGATGCCTACCACTAGCCACTGGTAACCGAGAGCCCAGATCTCCCAACAGCGTTCGAGAAGTTTATCTTCACGGAACTTATCCGCATCTTCTTCGTCTCGGGACATCCTGATTTTCTTCCATGCTTCATCTTCATTTATCACGCTTCCCTTGCGTTCGCGGCCCTTTGCAAAGTCTGCTGGGTCGATTGCTGCTGGGTATTTAATCGGTGATGGTGCCCGAAGGATCTGCTGACCCCGTGCGTTCTGAGGGATGGATGTTATAATGTTATTGTTCCCTACAGCAGTGCGATAAGATGGTGGAGTGGTGGATAGAGAGCCTGGTGCATTATCACCGTCGGTCGTATCTGACATTTCTTCCCATACGGCTGGCCGACGACCAGCGTCGGTTTGAGGACGGGGTGTAGATACACGTGTAAGAGCAGGTGGAAGAATGTTATTCGAAGAACGAACGACAGGTGCTCTCGTCACCCGCGTCAATTGTACTGATGCATTCGGGCGCGTGGCCTGGTTCATGCGCGGGAGGGGGCGAGGAGGGGTCAGTTCTGATTCGGCATCAGAAGGTGTTTCTGTCGGCGTTTCATCTTGCTCCTGTTCTTGGTGTGAGTGAAGGGTAAACACATCATCATCCTCGTCGCGGACGGGTGTCATGAGACGAGTGATAGATCGGGCAGGCTTCGTCGTTGGAACGGGTACTTTGGCAGATACTTTAGGTGTTGGATTTGTGGAAGGTATACCGCCATAACCATACTGTCGTTTCACCCCCTCCCATTTCTGAGCCCAGCTTTGTCCGCGGAGCTTGCAGAGCTCCAGCAGCCTCCCGTAATGCACAGTCTCTGTCTGGCTATCCCAACCTCGATCGTGCAGTTCATCGTTGTATGCCTTTAGCCCGGAGAGAAATGAGGTAGCGGTTGGAGGTATTCGCTTTACAACTGAATCGAAAAACTCGACTTCCACAGACGTCAGGTTCTGCAATTCAGATTTCGAGGCAGCCGATCCGCGGGAGACATCAGATATTGTAGTCTGGGCGGTGGTCAACGAGTGTTGAGTTGCGACAAGGGCCTTCGCTGGCGAGGATGTGTTAGTTGGCCTGAAGCCGGGCATATAGACAAAACGGAGGTGTTAGTGATAGTACATCGACCAGCTTGTAGCCTCAGACGATAAACACAGACAAGACGCGTCGCAATGTAACGTGACACGTGAAGCAGTAGCTTTACGTAATACACTGGACAGTGGACACATGATGGATCCAATGGACTAAGTTACAAGAATGTGAGTGCCCAGACTGCACATAGATTTCGTGGTAATGTACCAACAGTTCTCTATTGTGTATCCCGAACAAAACCTAGTGTACCGAGTGATGAAGCTAGTAAATCCAGCACCCGCCCACTTTCTGTCTTTTGAACTTTTAGCAACTCCTCCAAGTCAGATCGCAGTTCTTCATTTTCGATAATCACGTCTGCATGCATTCGAAGGACGACATTTTGTAGCGCTTGCACAGCTTCGAAGTCAAGATGAGACTGCAGGCGTCGCTTGATGGCGCGAAGAAACTGCAGAAGGCTGCTGAGCGAGACTAACAAGCGCAACTCTACATCGATTGCAGCTGGCGATAGGCTCTTGATGTAGTCGAATAATACATCACCCGCTGAAAGGAGCCATTCAGACGTGGAGAAGTCGCGAGCGTGTAAGAAACATACAGTCACCGTTTTTCTCTCGTTCGGATAGTAATTTTTGCAATATGCTTGGCGATTTACCCGCAAGTTTGTCGAGCCTGCGTGTCTCCTTATCCTGTTTTGCTTGCTTCTTCTCCTCAACTGCAAAACGATGCTCGACGCCCGGTAAAGTAGGTAGGAAGAATGGTGCGTGCTCAGGCTTCTTCGGCGGCTCTTTTGGTTTATTTCGGTGCTGTCGAACAGTCAACTCTACGTAAAACGACAAACGAATGAATGCAGACCATGATAACCTCTAGATTTAGTAGTGTCTGCCACCGTGCGCGAGGAAGTAGTGTTAATGTCACAAGGTCTCCATCTAATTGAGATGGCGTCGAAAACACGTCTGCAGGCGTATCCTCCACCCCCAGAGCTTCCAAAGCTTCTAACGCTGAATTTCAATCAGCCGTTGTGTATGAAACCAAATAAATATCACCCAACCTTCGTCTTCCTCAGAGCCTTGCATCGAAGGAAGCGCAATTTCGGCGATATGATCTTCTGAAATTGCACAGAACGCAACTTCTGAATACTGAGACCGGTTTGCCCTATGAAGAGTTATCGACAGATATCAAGTTGGTGCATAGCAGCGTACCAGATGAAAATGCCGACGCTGTCAACGTGCGCAGTAGCCAGGAAGTCATTTGTCGGCGAAAACGCAATGCTCGTAGCGACGCTAGGCGTACGGAAAGCATTGATCAACTGACCAGTAGGTATATCAAATGTCCGTATTACGGAGTCCAACGACGTGGCCACTATCCAGCGCGAATCTGACGAAAACGCCTGTTGATGTCAGTATAGCCTGAAATCCAACGCAAAATATTCGGAACTCACGATATCAAGTATTCGACCGTGGACGCCGCATGATAGTTCTCTGACGATTCTACGAGTTTCGATGTCAATGATTCGAATGAACATATCATCACAGACGACAGCAAGTAATCCGGAGTCTCGTTGCAACATTATTGAAATAGTTGAAGTTGGTAGAACCATTATTTGGTCCAGAGTACAGGTGTGGAAGTCAAAAAACTGTTACCATTAGACATCGTGAGCTGGCAGCGGAGGAGGCGACATGAATGCTCACATTCACAGTGCCATCTGATGTACTGGCGATGACGACCCGGTTCAGAGCATCTGAAGCCAGGCCAGTGATGGAACGTTCACTTGCTTTTTTTGGTTTCGTCGACGAAGGAGATTCCAGGCGATCCATTACAGCTTCAGGACAAGGTCCAACCTTGAGCGACTTTCGTTTCAACCCGGATTGCATGTTCCACATATGTATCTCTCCAGCTGAAGAGCCTGCAAGACCGAAATTTCCACAAGCGGTAACACAGACACACTTAATAAAGCATGAGAGTAGGGGAAACATTAAAAAAAAGAATCGACATACCTTCACAACACCTGAGGGTGACTTCCGCTTGGAACTTTCAGCGGAGTTGAATGTGTGCTTTCCAAGTCGCTTGTTAAGCACCGTCCAAGACCGCACACACATTTCGTCAGTATGTGAAGTCAGAACGTCATCCCAGTCCTTAGATCGCGTCGACGAAGAAGATATGGAGGTTATGGGAGGGAATTTCAGCGATGCAAGGGGCTTTGACAAAGTCGTAGCTTTCCGTGCGAGAGACCCTAGGTGGAATCAGGTAAGCAACTGATAACACCATTCTGCACTGAATATCAACCTTGTGACATTTCGTATGACCTTGAGTCTCGAACAACGGAAATATACCGTAAAGTACGATCTGCCGACGCAGATAGCAATTGTTTACCATCTTCACCATAAAACCGGATCAGATGTGGAGGTGCATGGTGACCAGATCTGAATTTCAGGAGTCGAGGAACAGCGGTAGGCGATTCATACAGCCATTGCTATTTGACGACTGTCAGTAAAAACAGATATTGTTTGTCATCACAACTACCTTCACACTGTTATCCTCACCTGAGCTGACGAGGACAGGCTGCCCAGGGACCCACTCAAGTGTAGTGATTGAACCATCATGTGCACCCCGAATGAGGTGCAGAAGTCGACCTCCAGAGTTCAGGTCCCAGAGAGCTATGTGTCCGGAGGATGAGGCGGAGGCAAGAATTGGGTGGCCATCTAGTTATGCAGCAATTAGGAATGAGCTTGCTCACGATTACAGTTACACACCACTTCGGAAAGATAAGGCCTTGATTCCACCATTATCCATGTACATTCTCATGAGCCGCTCGTCAGCGCGAACATCGTAAACAGATATCTCTCCTGACAAAAAACCAACGCCAACCACATCAATGGCAGGGGACTGGGTTAACGCCGTTATGGAGCTCGAAGATGTGCCCATATTTGGCTGAGACGGTAACGTGCACAACTGAGAATGAGAAAATTTGTGTATACAAGTCCTGTGGTGTGTTTGAATTTAAATGGAAGTTGAATGCACAATTTCCAACGCACTGTGTACGGATGTTCCAAAGTTGCATATCACCCTCATTGCTAGCAACTAGAACTTTGTTCAAATATGTGGCAGGATGGAGTATTGAAGCGGCAGTAAACCCAATATCAAACTGAAGGTTTGCAAAGAGGGCCGGTTCTGAAGGAGTTGTTGAACAAAACAGCCGAAGTGATCGAGCAGAAAGCGAACCGTTCGTGGATACATCCCATATCAGCATTCGCCCACCATCCTCCGTCAATGCAAGCAACTGAGAGCCAAACAAAACAATAAATGCTAAGGGGGTCCGGAGTGGATTGGAGACACGTGAAACCTATAACTCCGTGAGCAACAGAAGGACGCGCGGGATCGTCAAAGCTCTTACCTCTTTGCCTCGGATATATTTGATGACATATATGCCAGATGCTGCCCAGACAGCATCTCCATCCATAAGTAGGCACGAGATAGGATCTGGGACTTCCGGACCTGTGGAGCATTGCAAAACGAAATGAGATGCGCTTTCTGACATGAGACATACCAATAACTCACCCACAAATAACAGGCCCATCTTACCTCCCTCCCATAACGCCCATGATCTGCCTAGGCAAGTCAAAATGTGTATCCGGGGCCCGTCGGTTGCATCCTTGTAAGAACGGGTTTGTAGATAGAATGGTATATGGTTTGTGATCAGTCCGAGAGCGCGGAACGGCGCAAACAACTGCGGTGCTCTGGGCGAGTGAATGGGGCTCGTCACACGTTTGCGTTGTGTGCTGCTGCGAATCCTTTTGCGAGGTCGAGCTTCGGCGATTTCTACATCGTCAGCGCCCTGGGTGGCCATTGATATATGCTGATCGCCTATAGTAAATGGACGAGCGATTGGAAAAAAATGTATTTGACCCGTATCACGCTTGGAAAAAATCATGTCACGTGACTTATATATGCAGCAATGGGATAAGTGACGTAAGTATATTTGTTAACAAGCAGATCGTGCTGATAGACTGCGAGGAAGCGTGCATGACAGACTGCATTGTATGCAGTTAGGAGCATGCCTCCGTCCGCAGCCACACCTAGATACCATCCTTCACCGATTCAACATCCCAAGTTTGATACTCACTAGCTACCTTGCACCTCACACACTCCTGACGAAGCCATCATGTTCCGTGTTTCCATATAGCATCAAACACCACATCTTAGCCGTGCCGTCCATCATGCTTCTGCGCCGTCCAGGTCGTCATGACTCAACTGCACGTTCCAGGTCAATAGCACTTCCATTGCCAGTGCCCTCTGCCAGCCTCGACGATGTCGCCCTGCATCAACCATACCCTCCCCACGCTGACCACTCGATCACAGCGCACCCAAACTGCATGCTCTATGATCCACCTGCGCTCTCTACAGTCCCTCGGCACTCTCTCTGATATATTCTCCTAGCCCTCCCTGTTCTTCCTGCATTTCTATGCCCTTTTGTAAACTAAGCTAAGCTTCAGGCATCATTTTTTTCAATGCGTCTTTGAGGTGTCCATGGAGATCTCTACTCACCTACTGCGTAATTGCAGTGTTTTGCATTTGAACTCCAGATTTACGTTATTGTCTGTCTCCTCTCGGATGCGGTAGGGGGAGTAAATGCCGGGGAGACGCCGTGGCTCATGTATAAGTCATGGCACTAGCCCAGCAATTCGTACTAGTTTCAACATCCCATGCAAGTTAGGTTCAACCATAATTAGCTTCCCCTAGAACGGTAAGTTATTTTTTTGTTATTTAGTCGCATGCACTCGAATACAGTGATTTGTGGAGTTGAGGTGGGCTGCTAGCCACTCAGCAGACGGACTTAAATCCACTTGGAATGATTAAGTACCGTACATCCACATACTATACATTCTGCCAACTACCACGCGTTTCAAATCGCTAGGATTTCCCGTCAATTGTCGTAAGTGAGCTTCTCAAACTGAGTCGAGGACATGACATGACGGCGCATTGACTTTGATACTTTCAGTATCAGAAGGAACGACTTTTAAAAAGGTTACAATTGATCGATTGACCGGCGTATTTTTTTAACCCATGCACACCGGGAAGACCATCAAGCCCGAGGTGCCAATATTAATATTTGCCCTTAGACACGTCCTAGATGGTTGGCGTCGACCCGCCAGTGAGTGAAATATACATATTTTCAATCTTAAATAAATGTGGCTACAAGCTACTAGCATCAAATAATGTGTATCCAATAATCCCATAGCCAAATACAGAGGTATCATCCTATCTCAGATCTATGCTTTTGTTTCCTCCTTACTACTAGTATCGTCTACCGAGTCCATTCGTGTGTGATCAGTGGCATCATCACCGGTGGCTGGTATCTTCTTCTCCATAGAAACCAATTCGCTAGCTTGTGGGCCTCCTTCGACTGTGGCTTGCTCAGCACCCTTCTCAACGTCTCCTGCGTGATTCTCACCATCACGAATGATCGTGCGCTTGAGTGAGTATGCGCGAAGAAAGAGAACTAAAAGTAGACCGAAACCAGCTATCGGCGTGTTGACCAACCAAATCGTGCTGATAGACTGTGAGTAAGCGTGCATGACCTCATTACGCAGCGTCGGATCCTAGTAGAGCTATTAAGTGACCCACACCTGAGACCATAGAATGTTTCATACAGGAATGGAAGAAATCTGCCTGATGCTATCGTTCAAGGCCGCAGGAGAGGTGTTCATGCTTAAGCCTTGGATGCCCCGCAGCTTCTGCTGCAAGACATTGGAAATTATAGCTTCGCCGATCGCAATACCGACCGTACCCCCAAGAGTTCTCGAGACCGTTAAATATCTATGAAATACGAAAGATTAAATCATACTTACCTGATGAAAACAAAAGCACCTGTGCTAGTAGCCATATCCTTGATAGGCATGGCTGCCTGTATGGCAATAAGCGGAGTCTATCACAGGTGCAATGATGAGCATGTGTCGTTACGATGTAGGAAAGTCTCACCTGGAACAAGCAGCCGAGGCCGAGGGCAGCAATAAGGGGGTAGATCTCCTTCCCTGCGCTAAATAAAAAATGCTGTAACAATCGATTAACTTTGATGCTGCGTATGAACATACGCATTGGTCGTATTATCCAGCATGGTCATGATGCCCCAACCAATCGTCATCATAGTCCATCCAAACCACATGATAGGGCGATAAGACCCTATGCGAGTTACGAGTATTCCGACAGTTGCGGACGTAACCGAACAACCTAATGAATATGGAAGCATTCTGTTGCATATCAGCTATCTGTCGGAAACAATAGAACAACTAAACACTCACCTGATGCCAGAACTCGTTGCCGATGCGCCAAGAACTGGTATCGAGCTCAGTAAACTACAAATTCGAATGCTATAGGACATGTTTACCTTGGTAAAACAATGGAAGGTAGCTGAAATACCATGTAAGTATGCCGGGTATGAAATCCGTCCGCAGGGTACTCACTAAGAACCTGGGGTAGACATATGAGTGATTACTAGGACTTGAGACCGACGTATGTATATAACATACCAGTAAAGAACATTATAGCATGCAAGAAGTTAGAGACCATCGCCAAGCCAGTTGTACGTGTCTAGCAACAAGTGAGGCTCAATACAAATAGCTTCCAAAAACGACATACCTTAAAAAGCCGAGGAGGAATGATGGGGGACCGCTTCGTGTAAATTTCATTCACACTACTTAGAATGAGCAATGTACCCCCAATAACAAGGAGAGCAATGGTTTCGGGGCTTTGCCCTGAATACCACTAAGCTACTGTCCTTTAGAGCAGATTGATGACCTTACACGTCGTTTCGCTTGAGTTGAAACCTATAAGCAGACAAACGACACCTGTGACGATCAGAAAAAGTCCAACAAAATCAAATTGCTGGATATGTTGGCGGAAGCTTTTGCCTTGGTGCGGATTTAAGTTTAAGAAAAAGAATAGGAGTGTTCCAGCTAAGCCGCCGGTTGGTCTGTCCATGAGTCAACAATAAGCTTCCAGTCTCAGTAAAACTTTGAAACAAATCAAACACACAAATTGATCCAGAAGCACCTGATACGCGTTGGGTGAACACTCAACTGAAACCGGATTCAAAAACTTACCACCTCCAAGACACATGATCGGTAAGAACCTAGAAGACGGATATGTTATCAATGAACATATCACTTCAGATGGTGGGTCTTACACCGCCTAGTAACGGTCCAATCACGCTAGAAAATTGAACAAGGCATCGGGAAACTTGATTGATGAGGTTTAAGTTTAGTCTTACCTTGCTATGCCCCAAGTTGCTCCAATAAAACCTCCATATTTACCGCGGCTGAAGAAGAAAAAAGAAGATTAATATCGGAAGCAGCGCGAGTAACACATGCTCACTCTTGCAATGAAACGATATCGGAAATAGTGATCTGTACGAGCTGCATGATCCCCCCAGCACCAATCCCTTGTACAGCGCGACAGACAATCAGCCATGTCATATTCTGAGCTGCGCCACACAACGCTGAGCCAATCTATTATAATTTAGGGAGTCAAAGGCCGAATGTTACCACGCGCTAGAGTCGTACTAAAAATATGATGATGCATCCATACAGCATGGGCTTCCGGCCTGCGGGTTCAAATCGTTTATTCCCCAGCAACGACTCATACATACGGAATGAAACTCACCTAAAATATCGGATAGCTTGGCATATATTGGGCCTAAAGCAGCGGACGCCAACATGTAAGCACTGTATGGAAACTATCAAAATTGAACAGCTCCTTATATTAACATACACGTACCTTCCGACCCAACTATAGTTGTTACCTCCTCCAAGCTCTGCTACAATTGTGGGCAAGGCAGTAGCTACGATAGTCTAGTGGTATGCGGGTTACATTCAAGTTATTTCAAGAGAGATAATATTTTACACACCTGATCTAAAGCTGCCAAGAACACACAGCACATCAGGCCAAAGAATACGATGCCAATTCGATTCTTTGGAACGACATGTTCTTCATTCTGTTTCCATGACGCGCCCGGCTTTGCTTTGGCCTCTTTGATTTTTGGAGATGTCGACTCCGCGTTCGTTGTCATTTAATGAGTCTCGTTCACTACAGAGCAGTGGCTGAAATGAATGACAGACTGACGAGGTCAAGAGAGGAATGGCTACGAAGAACGCGGGATCATGTGTAATAAAGAGGCTCGAATCTCGATATTTGCCGAGATGCCGCGCGGGGGGAATGTCGATACATGTGCGACAGCGGTCGTGTGTCCGTCGCGGCAAAACCTTGTGAGCTGACTAGTAACTTGCAGGGGTAAATTTAATCCCGCTGCCAAAATCATCCTGTATGACAACTGGCTCTTTGTCAGAGCTCAATTATAATTAGTTTCGGGCTTCCGCCCATAATTATAACGGAGATTCGAAGAGAGAGTATACGAGATTCTAGGTGCGAACGGAGATTGTCACGACCGCGGGTGGAAGAACTAGTCAAACTAGAGGCTACTTATTAGGGCGCAGGGATTTGCATACCACGTATCATGATGGCAAGATGTTCCTGCCTTCTTACCTTCGCAAACCGAAAACACCCGTTAGGGAGGACCGAACCGTAGTCTCGGAGTCAGACGTTTTTTTACTAACGAGGAAAATCCGAAGTTAAGTCCCATGTTTGTGACTCCATACCTTCATGTCACAACAAACCTCACCACACGTTCTGGACTCATCGAAAAGTCGGCTTTTCGACCTTTGCCTGTAAAGGGAAATTTGTCCGGAAC
>PVXU01006749.1:0-12039 GCA_002994865.1 Rhizopogon parksii | reverse complement strand
TTATTATCGACGCGGACGCTAGCGCTTACGAGATACAGGAGAAACCACGAGCTGATGGAAGAGGTGTTCATGCAAGCAGCTTTTGGTAAGGACCACCTGCTCACTCAAGTCGTTCGTTCTCAATCGCTTTGTTTCATTAGGTACCAAGGGCTCTCCACCCCCGAAAAGAATATACGAGGCTTTCGACAAGGAAGAACTCGAGGCCAACGTGGTGCGTTCGCAAAAGCTCGACATCAATGCTATTTCGTGCTAAGTTTTACTATTCTTTAGGTCAAGTTACAAGATGAAGTAGAGGCGCTTCGGGTTAAAGCTGCTGAGCGGAGGGCTCGCAGAGTAGCAGCAGATGACGTGGTAGTTTCAGCTAGCGGTCACACCCCGATGGAAGTAACCACATAGTTCATTATCTAATATCGTGTTCTTTGCTCTGACTACTTGATTGCTCATGCCACTTGTACATGTATCGTTACAAGGTTTCGGACTCGGATAAGGTATGAATTGGGATTGAGCGTTCGACAGTTACATGATCTGGAGGTATAAGGCGAGTAGTACAATCTGTGGTAAGTAAGTAGGGCAAGCGTAGTATATATGTTGTCGTCATCAAGGACTCCAGGTATCTCCAAAAACTCTGAGCCAAGTGCTACCAAAGACAAAGACCAAAAGGAAAGTTCCAAAATCATCAACACGAACGAAAAAGGGAGAGGATATGATACAGAATCCAGTGATGGGTCAACATAGGCAAGAGCAACATAGCACACAAATCCGATAAACCCCGGATGAAGAGTCCAATATGAAGAAGGAAGAGGGAGACAAGCTAGCGAGGGCGGCGGAGGGCGTGATGGGTGTCATACCCAACGCTCCGGCTTCGAGTACCGGTTTTGGGTGTAATGGGTATAGGAGTAGCGCTGGGTTCTCTGAGGAACCCACCCGCTCCGTGAATTTCTGGTGCTTGGTATGAAGAAGGATCTTCCTTGGTACGGGGCCGGGATTTCCGTGACCATGCAGCCGACGCCGGAGGCGTGCTCTCAGCCCTCTTGCTTTGACTTGGTGGCTGTGCCTCCTGTATGGCTTTCAACAGCTCAATGGCAGAAGGCGCCGCACCACTACGGTGCACAGTGGCCTCTGCTACAGCGGTGATGTTGCATGTCCATCGAGCGGTATTATCCAGCATGTCGACATCTGTGTCGAGATCGCCTGTAATGAGTTCCGACGGCCCGGAAGACGTCGCTGATGATTGCGTGCGCTGATTGGAGGGCGAAAAGCCGGCTTTTTTCGGTCTACGGCCACGCTCAGGCGACGGCCCTGGAGAGGCGATAAGATCGGGGCCGCCAATGTCAAGCGGCGGCATAGACAGAGATGGCGATGCGCTCACTACCGAATGACTGAGCTCATCATACGTGGGAGATAATGGGTAGCGAACGTCTGGCGGACGAGAGACGCTGCGACTTGTACACCTTGTTGAGAGAGAGCTCGCAGTCGAGAGAGAACGGTTTGATCTCCTTGGGGATGTCGCTTCGTCACGTGGACGGTTTGGACTGGCACGACGCCATGCACAAGAGCGCGAGCGCGAATTGGACGACGATGGAGATCGATGACTGGGGTAATCTACGAATTGGAATTCATCCTTGTGTGCTACAGGAGATGTGTCGTCAACTTGGCGCCAACCCACACCCCAAGCCATCTCATCCACCATCGCGATCGTCCACCGGGTGCTGACACAACGCTCCAAGCAACCTTTAAGAACGTGCTTAGCTCCGCGACTAATACCAGAAGGCATATCGTAGACGCCTGGAAAGGGTGTTAGTATGCGAAATGCAAAAGTCTATATGCATACCATGGAGAATTTTCATTTGGAGTCGTGGCTCGAATGAGTCGGAAAAGGGGAGACGGCCAGTGAGAAGTGCATAAAGCAGAACACCCAGTGCCCAGATATCCTGAGCTGGATTAGCACCGTTGCATCGTGAAGCTTGGGGTTGAAGAAGCTCAGGAGATGCGTAAGGTAGAGAACCTTGCTGGAAAGCATGTGCTGGATGAACTGGGGGAATGTCGCCACCGATAGCGGTTGATAAACGATGACGTCTTGGAGGATGGCGCATTGAAAGGTGTGGATGTAGACTCGACTTTGTTGCTCTGGGTGTATGACTATAAGAAGTGGAACGGTGGCGGTGTATGGCAGAGTGATCGTCTGGTTCGTTGAGGGGATCGTCATCGTCCACTTGGCCAATTTTGCGAGTCAAGCCGAAATCAGAAATTCTACAAACACCCATCTCGTCTACAAGAACGTTCTCGAGTTTGATATCCCTGTGTACATAGCCTGCGATCTCATGCAGGTAACGTACACCTCGTACAATTTGTCGAAACATCATGCCTACATCATCGTGAGGCAGAGAGGGACGGCCGTCCCTTATAAGAATATCGTATAAGGAACCAGCGGGACACAAAGGGGTGAAGAAGAAGTCGGCGGAGGGAGTGTGTTCGGAGAAAAAGAGAGGTAACATGTGCTCGTGACTCAAGGAAGCCCATACCTGGGCCTCATGATTAAGTCGCTTTCGAGCTAAAGAAGGGTCGACTTGTTTCTCCAAATCAGAACGACGGACGATTTTGACAGCGGCAACATCTCCAGATGGTGATGAGGCACGTCTGATGACAGAGAAACCACCGTAGGCAATGATTGGTCCCAGGACATAGCCACGAATTGATTCGCCTTCTGCATCGGGTGTAGGCGGCACTGGTGCGGACTGACTAAAAGCAGCTAGGAACATCATAGCAGGTGACATGGAGACAGTTTCGGATTCTGAAAGGGGTGTTGGGGTAACATCTTCAAGTAGCTGGCGGGAGGCGTCCTGGTCAAGATCCGTACCGGAAAATGGCGATACGGTTTGGTGTTGTTCATCTAAGCTTTTTTTAAGAAATTCCCAAGTAAGTGGCAGGCTTTCGTGTCTTGAAGCTACTATTGATGGACGGGAAAGCGAGGCTGAAGATTCTGTGAGGAACTCTGCTCCGGAATTCATGGAAAATAGGAAATTGAAATTGAGGAATGAGTGATGAGTGATAATCGAACTTTGGATGTCGACAAAAATGAAAAAGTGAAGTAAGAGTGAATTGCGGACAAGTGAGGTTATATGTGGGGGCGAGGGGAACGGCAGCGAAAGACAAGAAAGAAGAATCCCCTTTTTAAATCAAATGTCTTTCGGAACAGAGCCAACTTGCCGGAACGTGTGACTCAATTCCCATATTTGTCGTGGAGCGCCAAGCTATACCGCGGCTCCTCAAGAGATCTTCAGACACCGTTCCTCTTTGTTTTTTATCGAGTCATACCAGCGATCTGGTCGCGCTCTATGACGCAGCTGTTCCAATCCAGATACTAAGCTACCAAGTCCTGGTAAATCTAACTCGGTCTCTTCCAACTTTCCCATGCTTGTCAAGTTGGCATCATGTCACGAGGTCGCCGGAGCACCGCGAACGTGCATATTACAAAAGACACTCAAAGTCAGTCGCGGCACTATTATATAACTTGGTCAGGCTGGACAGCCTAGTGCGAGGCGGTATCAGTTGAGTTGGCATGCTCGTTTGCATTTCGGATGAATCCTATAGACAGCGTCCTCATCACTCCAGACGGCGTAAACGGTCACCGATTATTTCACCCTGAACAAATACCTGCATGACTCAGTACCTTAGTGTGCAGTTGACGATTTGCTCCAGCCTGAGATACTAACAAAGGCAGTAATCATCCCACCATCCGGGGTGGCATCTCATTGACCTGGCAATAGAGCGGTTGTTCCTGTAAGGGTCATACTCCCCGCTGGCGCATCCTCGACGACTCTCTATTCGAAGACAAACTTGAGGCATGTCGGGCTTTCCTATCGACGATGTGAATCTACGCAGCCTCCACTACGACAAACGTTCACCTATCACTGAATAAGCCACCTGATTAATCGTTGGCAATTCAAAATAGCCCGTTCACCGTGAGTGCACTCGTCCCAACACAGTCTGATTTCATCTCCTCTAATTGGATAACTCATTGGACTCAATTTAACGGTTCTATCCGCAGTGTCAAATTGTGCCGCCAGGACAGGCAACTTGGCACCCTTCTGCCATGTAACGGGGTCTGCTTTTCAGGGAATTCGAGAAATCCCGGCATTACCGGTCGTTCGTGCGCTATCGAGCAGCACGATCAGTCCAGACAGATAGACTCGAACAAAGGGCAGAGAAGAAAGATCTGGTATCCAGGACTTACATTATTGGCCTTCTCCGGACAAACGTCGGTGTACGAAGGCTCGCGGTGGCAGACACACAGTTGCACTCTTCCGCTCATACCGGCCCTGCTTTAACTCGCGCGACTTTTGCTACAGAGAATATACTCTATTCCGTTTTGATGCGATGTCCCGAGTACTGAGGCTCTGCAATATTTCATGTGCCGCTACATCCTATGTACCAGAAATATACCCCTTGTTAGTTCAACCGTCTATGCTACTGTCTTATTGTGTTAAGAAGATCCGGGATGTGTTTAGGTGAACTTAAACATTGTTCTTGAAACTGGCTTGCAACCGGTGACTTTCCTGATGCGAAGATCTCCGCACTTTGGACAGAGTCGGGCGTGACCACTGCCACGACAGCAGCGTTTGAGCGAAAGTTCCGTTGGAGCGGGATTTCAAATGGATAGCCTACTTCAACTCCCTCCTCCTGGACCCGGCTTTCCATCCTTGCTTTACATATCGAGACAGCATAAAAGGCTCTCCGACGCCGCAGGCATGCAGGAAGAACTCAGACGAAATCAAGGGTGAGTTTGGGAATAGGGTGGTATCCTCTTGCTTGATGATCGATGATCTTGCCACCACAAATGAAATTGACTGTGCGCTGCAAATACTGGCCGTGGCATAATTGTCACCAGGTTCCGGCTTGCTACATCCTACGTTCGATAGCACAATCGGGGCGCACCACATATCGGAGCCACACATCAGAGTCGTACTGACTAGTCTGCCCAAGGATCGACTGGTGGCTCTATGTTCGTCGTATGCACCTTCTAGTCCGCTCAGATCGCAGTGCACGTGCCTGTCCTAAGACGTATGATCGTATCACTAATTTCATCCCATCTAATTATATTCTTCGGTGCGCTTGCACGTAGCTCCTCCGACGACCAAAATCGAGGTGACCTGACATCGGCATCCATAGCATAAGGCCGCCAGCACAGGACAGGACTCTGAGGACAGACAAAACCTTCACGCCCATTCGCACCTCTTTGCCACAGTGGTGGGTTTTCCCAGAACAACCCTCGATTACAATACGAAGGATCGCCAAACGTCACGATAAAGGCAGCGCATTTCAGATAAAAAAATGCGACTCGGAGAAAGAGTCCGTCACATACCCTCCGGAAAATCGGTTATTACAAGTCAATGATTTGACTAATGTATTCTTGCAACTTGTATAGCCGGTGTGCACGAACTATGGCTCCGAAATCTTCGCATTCTTGGAAGGTGGTGTTACCATGCGAACTTGGCTGCAGCCTGGCCCCTGGGCAGTGGATCCTAGGTGGCGCTTTCGATAGCATAATCTACTCGCCCAGTGCCCACTAGATAATAGCCGAGCGATATCGCTATCGAGGCGATAGCCACGTTGGTAGTGGGCACTGGGCACTATATCTGCTGTAGACAGGCACCTTTCCCGAGACAGTGTGTACTGCATCAGCAAAACAACAAGCCTGTACAGCTCTGTACAGCTTGGTCCTCCTTTTACAGCTCTCCACAGCTCTCCACAGAGCCCACAGAACCGGCCGCCGAAAAAGTGTTCATCTGACGGTACGATTCGATAGGCTCAGGTTGACTTTAACGATAGCACTAGTACTGCCGGCGGCCAACACCCGTCAGTGAGGAATCTGACAAGCCACATCTACAACATCATGTCGCCAGCACAGGCAAAGTGCGCACCGTCGCACCTTGGGCTTTCAGCATCAGGTACCGGTATTTCTACAACTTGAATATTCGATCGAACAATGCAGAAAATCACAATCAACATACCAGTGATCCGGTCATTATCTTTCAAGATTATTACATAGTTATCGCGATAAGTCAAGGCTAGAACTCGAACTCGAATAAAGTAGCCTCCGGATAATATTCGGCGAACTAGGATCGACCAATTAATAGAATAAAATGTAATACAAACCAGTGATTTGTCCGTTCACCCCGTCGTTTAAATGTTTGATCTGTTCATGGGCTAAGTTGGAAAAAAAAAAGCAGGCAAGTTGCGATTGGTGAGTCGACGACTTCCTTCTTGGAAGATCGCCCCGCGGCTGTATCATAAGATTCCTGCTGTATTACAAGTGTCTCGTCAGGGTCGGCGTGAATATTCAATTACATTGACAAATGACGTCTGAGGTCTCAAGCGAACACAGTGGAGCCCAGGCCCCAGGGCCTGGCTTACGCGGAGCGAAACAGCGAAGCCCATTTGAAGTTATGAACCAATAGGCGAAAGTGGGGCAAGTCATGAGCGACAAGTTTAAGCTTTAAAACTAATAGATAGCTGCCAGCTGCCACACAGCACATAATCAATCTCATATTCAACACCAAGCGAAGTGAAGTTATAGATATTCGCAATTACGTCAATAAGAATTGATGACAGAATGATCTCCAGGATGCAGACTTGGGGAGTTAAGTAGCTCAGTGTTCAATGTTCATATACCTACGAAGTAAGACGGAGCAATGTAATACCCTGCCATCTATGCATGTAACTCTCCATTATCCAAGGCCGCGGATATAGTACTAAAACACACGAAAGGAGCAAGAACCCACATCAAACGAGCGAATACTGCAGTCGATCACAGGGTATCCATATCGCATCAACTACGGATCCTCGACGATGGCAGGTAGGTATGTGTCCAAATGGTCCAATGCAAAAAAGCGTGTCTGGTGATAAGTATAAGGAATATGACCGGGGGCGTATGACCATGTCCCATTCTACAGTAGCAGAGACGCTAGCCCGAGCCCTGAAATCACCGTGAGCAGCCCTGTTAGACTCGCTGCCCCCCATCTGCGCTCCCCTGCATTAGCGTTGACTGCTGCATTCTGCACGTCGCGCTTAGCGGCCGTGGAGGTCGTGGCTGCCGAAACGTTGCGCAGGGCTTGAGTTGGGAGCATGTTGGGCGAAGTGGTAACGAGGTATTGCGGTGGTAATGGTGAACCATCATACTGATACAGTTGAAGAGTGTACCCCTTCACCGCGTCCTGGTAGATGTTCCAGAGTACGTAGAGCTCGGTGTAGTTGTAGTTTTCTATGAAATTGGAGATGGCCGCGCAGGGATCTTGTATTTGTTGGTAGCCGTCACCGAATGGAGTCATGACGATGGAACCATTGGAGGCAAGCACGTATGTGCCATGAGACCAGTTCATCACACCGGTGATGCAATTTGGCACGGATCCTGTCACGATCGCGATGTTCAGCTTCACGAAGCAAGGGATATAGCACAAAAAGCAGACCATTGCTTGTCATACGGTAACGAGCAATCTCGTAGAACCCATCAGCCGTGCTGTCATTCGATAAAGTCAGACATGGAAGCCGATGGTTTATATATAAATACTCACAAGGAATATGACATCCCTGTTGTCGGTGGGTATGTAAACGACTCCTGAGATGGAGTCGCAAAGCCCTTCCAACCGCAGTAACTGTCAGTCCCAAAGGAGACCACGATCAACATCCAAACTTACGGGTCCAGTCATCACGTTCATGCTACCAGAACTCCAGGTGCCGGTGATGGCGGTGATATTATGGGCTGCGTCGTAAACGATGTCCTGGCCGAACGCAGGCACCGCCAGCAGCAGTAGTAACGAAGTGAATATCATGTAGAAGATCAGACGAATGTCTTAAAATAAGAGTTTTTCCAGTGTTTAGGGCTTGAGGGTAAAAGGTGGAAGGATAGGGCGACGTGAAGACCACGACGGTGGGCAGAGAGCGTTACGAAGGACGGCAGCCAAGGTGGGTGATGAGAAGGAAGTGGAGTGTCAATGTTTGGCTTTGTTTGGTGTCAGGCTTTGTGTTTGATACATGTCTGCCATAGTAACGCTTGTGAAGCCCCGCGTGAATCATACTTACTCAGAACGTTGTTCAAGTCAGACATAAACATTCAAACCCTTCTTTCGCCCATGAACATCTCCGTCTACTCTAGTTCAAACAAAATCATGTGCCCATAATAATAGAGAAAGCTGGGGTTAACATTGAGGCTTCAAGGAGGCAGTCTCAGGCCTCACAAACTTGACCTGTACATATACGGACGCTGACAATGACGGCGATCATGATTGCCTCGTCCCACGCCACGAGTGCGGCGCGTGGCATCTGCTTAATGTACTAGGCGATGACCAACAGCAACTACGAAACGATTAGCATCGCGATCTAATGTGCAAAATCTTCCATGTAAAGAAATAGAAACACCGCAGAGGGTCGGTCTATAAATAATGCATATACTTCTGCTGTCGAGCCGCTGTGGAAATTGTTGCCGGATAGGTGGTCATCAAAAAAATACTCACAACACGGGGATCCCAAAGCTGTCCATTACATATCCGGAATACAAATGATTTAATCTTTCTTCAAATCCCTCCTCACCACAAACACGCGTTCACCATCATCCGTCGTGGTTAGCTCTTGCATACCCCCTATGCTTTCCGTACCATGCAGGGTACGTCCTTTGGCAAGGACTATATATATTTCAAGACCATCTCCCACCTGCACATTATTAGCGAGCGAGAAGAGGTCACCAAATTTATAAACTTACCTCGATGTGGCGCTCAGTTGCGCTTGTGAATGAGTCAATGACTATTGACAAGACAGTTGGTAAGGGTAGATGTGCGGGATGTGAGGTCCCTGGTGCTGGTACTTGGTTCTTGAAATAGATCTGAAGAGTTCCAACGTTAGGTGAAAATGCACGACTGGGCAAGGGTAGTGAAGTAGCTGAACTTACCTGATTGTCAAGGAATGGCTGGACCAATGACTGAGCAGCTCCAGCAGCACGACATGCCTCTCGTTCATACGAGCCCACGGGGTCGAATGAATACACAGCTCCAGTGCCTGAAAAATTTCCGTGAATCAACCCGCATATGAATCATAAAGATAACGCACCATCTTCTTCAATACCACCCAAGATGTTATACACATAGTAGGGGAAGAACCGACGTGCGTAAAGCATCGTTTGAATCAATCTTGCAATGGCTCGTAGAGGCATGTCCTTTGCATGAGCGTGACGGTACCACTATGTGACCAAATAAGCATGCAGTGGGGAAGAGATCGAGGAACACGAACCTCTAGACGCTGTTTCACTTTCTTTACAAACATATTGCCATCTGCTGCGAAGCCGTTCACTGCCAGCACGGCGCGATCGGTTCTTGAATGAATGACCAAGTTAGAATACAAGATGGGACATGTAATAACGCGCGTACAGTCGAAAGACCTTTGGTGCATATCGCGTTTGGATTGAATAGCCCTCGCTTTGCCTTGTGTCTCCAGCAATGACACTGAAGTCTGCGCCGGCAATAGCAAGGATCGTTCCACCGTTTTCAGTGTAAGGATTGAATGCTCTTTGTTGAGGATGGGCGAGGGAGGCCATGTCAGGCATGATTATTGTGAAGAAGATGGACTATAGAGCACGTTGGACCAAGTTGCAGGCCGCGTCAGAGCACGCTAACTTCTAATTTCCCACCACTTACGTAATAGCGACTTGCTCGATATGGAAGTCAACCTCTGATCATAATCGATATTGACTCGACCTCAAATACTAGGGGATTACATATCTCGACATGAGTAAGTGACCTCCTGAGCCAGACATTTTCTCAAATGACCAAAAGATCAGACGCTGACCTGTTCAACGGTCGACTTCTGTTTGCGATCCCGAAGAAAGGTTAATTTCAGCCATTTCTATCAACGTTAAGCTCTAACCGCGCTATAGGACGGTTGCACGAAAAATGTCTCGAGATACTCGCCGGTGTGTCCATTTCGACTCAGTTTTGCGAGGGATAATTCAAACTAGGATGCAGGCGCAGACATCCAGTTCCGGAGACCCAATAGGCTTGATGTTTGCATAGTGATGAATCACCCAATAGCTCTGTAAATCTCCTGGTCTACCATCTACATCTCCTTCCTCTAACATGGATGCAGGGTATTCCTTCCAGCAGCAGATATACCGTCATTCGTCGGAAATGGTGACGTCGACCTTGGTATAACGGGCCACGATGTAATTCTGGAGGCTCAAATGCAAGATCGAGTCACCGAAATCCATCGCCTCGGGTTTGGAAAGTGCGCCTTGCAAATCCAAACTCCAGAAAACGGGCCCTGTCAGTCAGTCGAAGATCTTGCCGGAAAGCGTGTGGTCACAAGTTTCGAAGTCCTCGCTGGAGCCTACTTTGACAAGATTGATGAACAATTGAACCTTACTGGTGATCAAAAAACCAAGATCCAATATATAGGAGGAAGTGTAGAGGCAGCCTGTGCTCTGGGACTCGCAGATGGCATAGGTGAGTTGTCAAGTCAGTATGGCAATGTACAATGATGATGCTGATCTCCTTTTAGTCGATCTTGTTGGTACGTTGTCGTTTCAAGTCCGGTATGGAAATATCTGACAATATCTCAGAGTCCGGAGATACGATGCGGGCAGCCGGTCTGCACGCTGTTGCGACAGTATTGCAAACAGAAGCAGTACTGATAAAATCAAACGTGCCACATCGCGCTCATCATGCACCCTTGATTGATCTCATCGCCAGTCGAATAGCGGGAGTCCTGGCTGCGGGAAAATTCGTTATCTGCGAATATAATATCCGTAGGGATGCCTTACCTCGGGCAGCAGCCATAACTCCAGGAAGGAGAGCGCCAACAGTCAGTCCTCTTGAGGAGGAAGGTTGGGTTGCAGTTAGTAGTATGGTGGAAAAGAAAAACGCAGCAACTGCCATGGACGAACTGGTGAAGATTGGCGCGGAGGATATCCTGATTTTCAATCTGGATAATTGCAGAGTATGATTGTAATTCTATAGACTTCCTTACTAGAGATCTGCTGTGCATACTGCACGCCACGATGCCATCGGATTTTGAAACCTCATTTCCATTGTATTTTACATGTACAGCTGGGTGATACTTGATCCAGACTTTAGTCCAGTTACACGGTTGTTCTTTCGAAGACAATATAAAATCTCTTTTTCTGTCACCACCGCCTATAAAAGATGTGCTCTTGGCACAGAAAAAAAAACCATCTTCAACTTGAATACTCCTGCAAGTACTCATGGCAGAATATACCCCCGATTCCTTCAAAATATTACTGGGGAAACTCGTCAAGACTCCCGAGCATTTCACTCCAGAAGACCTTAGACTTGCACTTCACCACATTTTCACTCCCGATGCTACTCTTCCTGCACAAATAGGTGCATTCCTCGCTGCCCTTCACATAGCAAGACTCGAAAGACGCCCAGAATCCCTCGCCGCGGCTGCTCAATTCCTGAGGGCGCGTTCGTTGAAAGCATCTATCGAAGATGGAGAGGCGGATTTTGTTGTCGATATCGTTGGAACTGGAGGGGATGGACACAACACATTCAACGTCAGCACCACAGCTGCCATAGTTGCTGCAGGCGCGGGCGCTCGAGTAGTCAAGGTAGGCATCATATGCATGTACTGTTTCGACATCAACTTAACTAATATCAAAAACAAGCATGGAAGCAGAGCTTGGACGTCATTGTCTGGATCGGCTGATCTTCTAGAATCCCTCGGCTGCTCATTTACTGCCCCTCCCTTTCCCATTGCTAAGGTGCCGTTCACCTTCATCCTTGGGCCTCATTACCATCCTGGACTCGCTATGATTGCACCCTACCGCAGGTGCTTACCCTTCAGAACAATCTTCAACGTCATTGGACCCCTTATAAACCCCGCACGCCCACGAGGCATGGTTCTGGGTGTAGCTGAGCGCGAGCTCGGTCCCACATTTGTGCAATCCCTGCGTGAAGGCGGCGTCGAGCGCGCCATCGTAGTATGCGGAGCTGAAGGGCTCGATGAGATCAGCTGTGCAGGCGATACGTTCGCATG
>PVXU01006702.1:922-12978 GCA_002994865.1 Rhizopogon parksii | reverse complement strand
ACATCACTGTCGATAAGTCCTCAAGAAAGGAGTTCGTCGCGGTCATAGTAGGTCACGTGAAATTAAACTGCGGTCCAGAGGGAGATCATATCAGAGCAGAGATCAGCCCACTGCACAAGGCCAAATTTCGATTCCAATTATGCCAACCTTTCAAGAACCTATTCACGGAAGACTTTGATAAAGCCATTCAAAGCTTAGAAGGTTTACAGGCAAAAATTTCCGAGGCAGCTGACAGGTGCAACATGAGTGTGTCTGACGAGAACATCAAAATGATCAGGTTCGTATCAAACATTTTCGACAGCGTGTAAGTTACCTCCCATCCGTTCTAATGAGACACTCCGACATCCAGAAACAGCCCATTCCAAAACACGCCATTGATCTTTCTGATATCGAGAACCCAGAAAAGTAAAGTAGAGCCGCTATCAGTATACCAACACTCACGACGGTATAGACAACTCTCTCGTTATGTGACATAATGGATGTGGAAATGGATAACTGGCCTGTTCTAAGGAAACACAGAGATGAGTTGATTTGGTGAAATTGAATTATGAAGCTTCCCCTCTCAGACTCTACCGCGGCGACTCCTTGGTGGAGCCGGGCAACGTCAATGATGCTCTCACAGGCGCTGCCATACAAGTTTTCCTCGCGATGCACCACTACTATCTTCGTGACAAAAAAATTCAATACATTTCGCGCCAACATTCAGCAGATCAAGATCTTAAAACCTGGGTGATCCATCACTTGTTCCAGGTTCAAATGCCGTAACGCGCGCAAAGGACCGTTTGACATTGTCAAGCCGGCTTCTGTGCCTGCGGAAGATGACGAGGTTGGACGGGCTGAGAAGGTATCAGGGCAAGTGGGGAGGAGGCAGTGGGACATTGATGATTTGTGTACTTGGGCGCGACAAGCTTTGTTCTCCTTCTGTACAATTAAACACGGTAGAATGCGGACCAATCATATGTCCAATCAACCATGATACTTCGTCGGGAGAAGCGACGCAAAGAGCGGGAAAAATCATTCTATCCTGATCTATGTCATTGGATGAATTCTACAACAGCCTCCAGCAAACTCTCATTCTCAAAGTAAAACATTTCGAAAGTGTCTTAACAGCACCGCTAGTTCGTTCTTCATCAGAGTCTGGCAAAACAGTGTATAAGGTGACGAATACATGCTCAATATACCCGCTCACTATTCAAGCCCCTTTCTGTAGTAGCTCTCGGGGATGGCCCTTGATGGCACCAGAAAATCAAGTCGGCTAACGGCGGATTGCGTGATTGAGTGAATCTAACAGGCTATGATACCTCGTGACTGGTGTGCGAAGGACCTCGAAAGAAAATTGATGCGATCCGTACCAGCAAGCAAGGTTGATGCCGACTCGGACGCCAGGCGGTTATAATTAGATACCAGACTCGCGAGACATTATCCCTGATACAGTCACATCCCTGGCGGATGCAAACATCCCGATCAATCCTTTCAATCATTCAAGTTCCGTGCATGCAACTTGGGTAAAAAAACCCAGGAATTTTAATTGGATACCAAGACTTGCGCTTGACACCCTTCAGAGGCACAGTGTCCCTGATACAGTCACATCCGCAATTTTGACGTTCCTTCCATCAGTCTGGACGCGAGACAGGTAAAATAGCCAACGTTGAACTTTCATGTTTATTCACTTTTAATAGCTACCCATTGTGTTTCAGTGCATTCCTCACCATGGCACAACCGTCTGTTTACAGTGTCATTGGCCTTGGATTTGGTCCGGCAAATCTTGCTGTTGCTGGAGCGCTCCTCGAGCAACACAGAGAAACACAGCGGAATTCATCGGTCTCACAGACCCACCCGACATCTGTGAATAAATTCCTCTTCATTGAGAGACATCACGAATTCAGATGGCATCCGGGTATGCTCCTTCCGGGGGCCCGTATGCAAATCAGGTGTGTGCAATTGTATGTCCGAAGTATGTCCAAAAAACCTGATGGGAAGGAACACCAGCTTCCTGAAAGATTTGGCAACCTTGAGGTCTCCACAATCTCCTATCACCTTCGTTGCATACTTGCATTCCCAGAACCGTCTGGCGGATTTCATCAATCGGGGCAACACTACTCCAACCCGGAAGGAATACTCGGATTATCTTGCCTGGGCTGCTTCGTATGTGCAGGATCAAGGCATTGATGTCGCTTATGGCGAAAATGTTATTGCTATTGAAGAAGAGGATGAAGGAACTGTGCAGGTCCATAGCAAGGTGCTTGCCACGGGCGAAACTAGAATTCGTCTAGCAAGTTAGTGTCAATCCATCGCAATATCCATGTACAAATTGACAGGGCATCGTTCAGGGAATTTAATCATCTCTCCAGGAGGCTCGCCGCGCATCCCGCGGTCTATTCAGGCCATTTTACCACATCCTCGCATCATTCACAGCTCCTCATACTTGTCGTCTGTAAAACCGATGTTGGCCATATCAGAAAGAACGAATCAGTCACTCAGAATCGCGGTCCTTGGCTCTGGCCAGTCCGCCGCAGAGGTATTGCTTGACCTCCACCTGCGGCTAACTAGCATGGGGATGAGCGCAGGCCAACTACACAACCTGCATCTCATTATTCGTGGTGGCTCATTGAAACCGAGCGATGACTCACCTTTCGCAAATGAGATATTTAATCCTGAGTGTAAGCTGATCGCTACTATGCACCGGACTAAACGAGAATACTGATTTTATATTTTGCTATTCTCAGCTACGGATACTATGTATAACTTACCAAGTGACTCTGCACGAAGGAAAGTGGTCGCGGACTATCAGAACACAAATTATGGTGCAGTAAATACACGTACACTTGATTCGGTGAGTCAATGTCTCTGTCGCTAATGATCACATTTGATAACCATGACATCAGCTCTACGAAGTCATGTACGACCAGAAAGTTGAGGATGGTATCGCTAGACGCAAAGGAAATACGCTTCCCGGTTCAGGCGCACGTATCACCATCATACCTTACAGTAACCTGTTATCAGCGGGGATCAGCACACATTCTTCGCAAACCTCCACGGAGACTGATACACTTTCACTTGTTCTCCAGAATACCCTCACCCGAGATGTTTCCGAGACGACATACGATGCTATCGTCTGTGCCACAGGCTACGAGCGATATTCATGGTTGAATCTCTTGAAGTCAACTGGCATAGGTAAACACTTCGGCCTGAGCTCTGCATCAGATAAAACCTGCCTTTCTGTGGAGCGGACTGTGGGGGAGGCCGTGGACGGGGAGATTAGCAAATCACGAGCACTGGAATTAAGGCTAAAGACGGTTGAAGATCTGGAAGATATACCATGCACACCCTCGGAGAGCGATGCTTCCAGCAGCACGCCGCCTCTCTCAGGATTATCCGCGACAGACACACTCTACATTTCGCGACGCTACAGACTTATTCCGCGGCCAACGACTGATCGTGGATTTGTTCCACGAATATATTTACAAGGTTGCACGGAGGAGACACATGGATTAAGCGAGACACTACTGAGTGTGCTGGGGGTTAGGGCAGGGGAGGTGGTTGAAGACTTGTGTTCGAATTGTTAGAGATAGATGACAGCACAGTGGGGTACATAATGAGAAAGTAGTCAAGTTGTGTAGAGGATGGAATTCATATCGATCATTATCCTGACTTGATCTGATAGCCTGAGCAGCTTGATGTGCACTCATTATTCCCACGACGTTTTTGCTCTTTCTAACTAGACATGAGGATCGAGAAGTGTTACTTTTGCTCAACGAATGTGTATCCCGGACACGGTGAGCAATATAGATTCAGGACTGCAAATAAGATATCTCATGGCATTATCAGGGAGCGCCTTTGTCCGCAATGATGCAAAGGTATTCCGGTTTTGCACTTCAAAGTGAGTCCATACTTGAGAAACAGTGCCCCATAGTGAAACCAAACCTTCAGATGTCACAAAAACTTCAAGCAAGCAACTTTTATCATGGTTGTGTCCGATTGTTCTGATGTCTTCCTAGAATGAAGCGAAATCCCCGCAAAGTGAGATGGACGAAGGCTTTCCGTAAAGCAGCAGGGAAGGAAATGACGATTGTGCGTTGGTTTTCTCGATCTGATCAAACTCATGCTCAAACTTTACTGCAACAAGGATTCTACGATCGACTTCGAGAAACGTAGAAACGTACCTGTCCGCTACGATCGCGAATTGATACAAACCACAATTAACGCCATGAAACGCATCGGTGAGATCAAGCAACGGAGAGAGCACGCATTCTGGAAGCAAAGGTTTTTACTTTTAGTGCCCAAGTATTTCTGACCCTGAATGACTCTCTTCATTGTAGAATGGCGGTTGCTCGGGACAAACACCGCGCGCACAGGACGAAGAAGCTGGCCGCGAAGTCGGTGCCCGTCAAGCTTCTTGAGCCAACAGCGATGAAAACCCGTGAAACCAACGAAGTGCTAGAGAAAATTAAAGTGCCAGCGAAAAGCAGAAGTGCACTTATGCAAGGGGAAGGGCGTTCGATGGGTATGGACATCGATTGATCTGTACTATATGTCGTCTTGTCATGCGACATTCCACGGTATACCTCGACTAATTCATGTAGCATTTCGTTGTTGGGTGGAGCATAGTGAAAATATGAAATAACAAGCTGATCATACAGGCTAATGATAGAGACCATGAGTAATGCTGATATATTACAGTGTGAGGGAATGTTAGCGATGTTTGTACTTGGCCGCATTTTCATGTCGAATGTCGGGATCCAGAGTATTATGAAGTCCCATCAATGTCTTACTGACGGCTTCAGAGGCGCCAATCATGGGCTTCAAGACCGCGATTGGGACGGCGCGCACCACAGCCCGGACCGCACCCTTATTTTCTGTCAGCTTGGAGCATCGAGCAAAATAATATACTCACTTCATTTCCGGACTTCTCGTACACTTCCATAGGAACGGCGAGTATTGTTTGGGCAGCAGAATGTAAGTTTCGTTGCAAACTACGATATGCAGTTTGAACTCCTTCTGTCACTCCAGCGGGCTGAGTCGCATATCTGCTGATCAATTCTTCGTCTGGTCCCTCCCCATAGTCCTCATACGGTATGTGCAGCGTTTCTGCTGTAACAGAATTCTTGAACTGCCCCCCAAGCACGCCTTCAGCTTGTTCTAGAATGACTTGAGTGCCGGTAGCCAGCCGAGCCCCAAGTTTGATCGCCTCCATTGCAGTTGAATGTACGAATGCCTTGGTACCCTTCTGAACACCACGGACGATGCGCCCGTCTTTCTTGTACTGTGCAATAGGTAGCAAAATGAGATCCGCTACTCCAGAGCCGACATTGACCATAGAACGAATGGGTGCCACGCCAGAAATGACATCCACAAGTTGGGTTGCCTTAACATCTGGCGTCCAAAGGTCATTTAACGTATCAAAAAACCGGGGCCAACCCGTGATCTGTAAAGGTTGGTGAATTCATGAAAAGCATACTAAAGCGGCACACATACCCCATGCAATGTCAGATGTCTTAAAGTCATCTCTGCGCCATCAAAATGGAAAAAGTTCATGAGCTCAATTGTTCTTCCCTCTCGCAGGGCTCTGTAATCCACACGTCGAGGTTTATAATCAAGTTTCAGATCAATCGGAAAGACCTCTGCGTGCTCTGTGGGGAGGAATCGATATGGCTATCCAACTAACGACTGCAATTAGAACGTACGAATATATGCCTCCTCGCTGGGGGTATCAGGGGGTGCAGAGGGACTATCAGGATCCGTGAATGCGAAGAACTTCTTCAAAAAGTCAAGTGCATCCTGATCAACATATAGTCGCAAAGGCAAAAGTTTGGCCTGTAGCAATAATTTTTCAGCCCTCTTAGTATGCCTTGGCTCACACATACTCACACGTAAACGTGTTTCCTCGGAGGGATGAGAAGGAGAGGGTCGGACAGTCTTGAGCTCGATGCGAACCATACTGGAGTCTGTCTCACGAATATTGCCTCGAGAGTCCGATCGTAGTTCGGTCAGGAATTTTCTCCAAGTGGACGTCTTGACATGATCCAAAATTTCCGCATCCTTTACTACGACGAGTGTCCTGGAGACCAGTGCATCTTTCGGACGATAATTATCAACTTCAGCATCTAGGCCAATTAATCTGATTTCGATACTTGGGCCCTTAGATCTTGTCAATCTCCGTCCATGGATGCGACTGGATGGTGTTCGCTGTTGTTGCCCAGGTGATGCTGGAGGGAGGGTTTGCCAAGAGCTATGGATTTCCGTTTCCGTTTCGGCCTGCTCGTTGAGTTCATCATCAATGGCTGCGACAAGAGCCATCGGATCAAGATTATCAAAGTCCTGATCAAGGCCGATGTGAATCGAGTTGAACAACATCGCACTGGTCTCCTCGATGCTGGGGTCTGGGGTCTGTCCAGTTGCAATCAGCTGCCTGATCTTGGCCAACTTCTTGCGCATGTCCTTGACTTCTTGCTCTACAATTTTTCGTGTGCGGGGCCAATCGTAACCGTCATGTAGGAAAAGGGAAATGTCTGAATCATGGATGCGCACTCGGACAATCGTCTCGCGCAGACTGCCAGATGACTCAATTACAAATGGTGCAAGCTAATGGGAAAAAAGCTTACCTAGCCATATCACCTGTATTTTCCGGAGGAATCATGTCGTAATAATGCTCGATAGGACGTATGGGCTTGATAACGCGAATTGTTTCGCCTCCTACATTGGAAACAACCCCAATCTCTCCAGGTACTGGTGATCCTCGGGCGTACTCTTCCACGTCGAAGTCATCTAGGTCATCATCTCGAAGCTCCCGTAAACCAGCAGCAGAACCAAAGTCTTCATCCAGGTAGTCAAGATTCGTCGGTAAGTCATCGTTTATCATATCCGCTGCAGTACCGACATCAGGAATTCGCCTGAAAGCTTGCTCGTCGAGAGATGCTGAGGAAATAATCTTTAGTTATCCTCGCCTGTTCTGCATCAATAAGAACAATCACCCATCATGCCTTGTTCAGGCGGACGATGAATAAGGGAAGCGGGAACCTTCTTGTGAGACGCTGCCGGTCTGCGGAATTATGATAAGCGACACTGAGAATTGTAGCAAGACGAACTCATACTTCTCAGGAGAGTGGGCCTTGAAGATGGACGTGAGGTCACCAATATAGCCTGCCAGCGCAGCTATAGTGTCCGCGCATAGATGCACCCGTAGGGCGACTCGATTCACGAGTACCTAAATTTCATTGAGTGACGAATCTTAACCCGGCGTGGCGTGACTTACGCCAACGCTTGGAGGAATACATGCGCTGTCGGTCTTAAATACAAAGTCCAGACCTTCAATGTCTGCAATCGATGCAAAACCGGAATTCTACGGAAAAGCGTCATCACATTGTTTTACTTATGAGTTGAAGGAGAAGGAACCTTCCACAAGTTGAGACTGGATTCTGCGGTTAGTTTGGTAGAACTTGGATTGGCAAGAGCGTCTGCGATGGAATCGACCAATAAGAATGACAAGGAAGGAACCAGCAACTTGAACTTGAACTCGCTGGAATTACCAGCAAGCTCAGTGTTCAGCTCGGCTTCACCAATGTACAGGACTGCAGCGCCGGGGTGTTTAGGGGCATACGACTTAATCGACACGTTGGCAATTGCGAGAGAAAGAGATGTTCGCTCGGAAGGAACGACTGATTCAAAGACCTTGAAAAAATCACTGATATGTTTTACCCCCAAAAGAGCACACCTACCCCCGGTGGAGCTTTCACGAACTGCCCTACGTCAGAAATCCACTGCAAATCAGGATAAAAATGGCACGTGAAGCCCCAGAGAGCCAACCGTATTTTGGTCTCTTTCGCGTTGGTCTCCGGAACAATGAGGGAAGTGAAGCGAGCCTTAACCATTGGCCTTGGTACAGAAGACTGGATTTCGTGAATCGTCGTCTGTGACTAATAAACATGGGTAACCTACCAGACTGCGGGGTAATGTCAACACGAGGAGAGGTACGAGCTCCCACTTTGGCGACACCTCGCCGACGTGAAGGTCCATTAAGCTTGAGGTTATGACAGTCTCATCCTGAATGACAACAGTAAAAGTGAGTATTAAAAACACATACACTCCCAGTTTACAAACCTTGCCATCGGGTTTCAGTTCAACGAGGACATCAATGTCTGAGGCGGATATGTCGAAAGGACGAATCGAAGGCAAGGAAGCTGAGGAACGCGATATGAAAATTCTGATTAAAGCTGCATGTAGAATATATCAACTTGACAATAAAATAAGCTGGAATTGACTCTACCTTCGGCAACGATGACTTTCACAGCCGTCTCGCTTTGTTTCGGCGTTGACACTTTACTGCCGAAGCTGCTCTCGTCACTACCACGACTCCCAACGCGCCTTGCTTTTGCGAAAAACCTGCTGCCGATTAGGCTCGGGTTGCGACTGTGCGCGACTTCAGTATCGGCGTCATCTGTGCTGATCTGCTCAATGGCTTGTGTAACACTGTCAGCCCAAATTTGCAATCCATCAAAGACTGGCTTTTCAAGGACGATGTTGATCAATGGGATGTTGATGATGACGGATGCCCTATTCGACGAAGAAGTAGACTTTGATGAAGCCAGCTGCGTCAATTGAAAACGAATGGGAAGGGAGTCCGGTGCCCGTTCCGACAACAGCAATGAAGCCGATCCGGTGTAAATGTCATCCGTTTGTGGTAAAGAACCTAGCGACACGAAAGCATGTGCCTTTGACTCGCCGGGAGGTGCATACGCCAAAACAATCCCCCTGATGTGGCCACTCCAAAGTTGTCCTGGCGGAGTTTTGACGCTGTGATCCTTGGTTTCACCTTCATCCCCAAACCTGATAGTAGGTGTTTCTTGGTCAAGAGGTTTGTTACACATGTGCACATCATGGATATCCAGTATAATTCCGGATCCCGTTCGGGAAGACTGAAGGGACCGCGAGTTGCATCGAACTTCAGCGCGGAGGGTGGGTAGGGTGATCCTGATCTTCAGATGAGACGTCCGTTTGGATTTGGACTAAAGATAAACAGAATGATAAGGTCAGACATATTCCACAACTGTAGATTACATTCTCATCTACCTTGAGTGTGGGGTTCTTGGCTTGTTTATTGTGGGGTCTCTGTCTCGATGATGGTGCCCCGGTCCGGTAGTCAATATCTAAGTCCAAGTCCTCCAGGACAAGTTTTTCCAAGCGCTTTCTCTCCCTCTCGCGCTCGAGTTGCTTTGGTGTCATAAATGGAGCATTGAGGACGTCAAGTTCATCGTTGCTCGTTGAATCATCCTCTTCAGCGTTGTCCGGTGGACCAGGCCATTGAGATATCTCCGAAGCGTCCTGCGTATGAGACCCCTGAGCTGCTAGGACCTCCTCGAGAAACTCTAGTATACCACCGCCCTCAAGTATGATGTCGACATCAAAGAACACGTGCAATGGTGCGATACGAACAATGATGTCGGTCAAGCTCCCTGAACGGGCACTCGCAGGTGATACATGAGCGGTGAAGGTAAGAGCACTAGAAGGAGACAACTTCTCGATCCCTTCACTCAACAAAGCTGCTGCAGCCGGTTTTGGGGAAGTCGGTAATGCGGAAGACTTGGACGATGGACTCTGTACTAGTTGATCCTTCCCTGCTGATGACTTCACTCTCCACGTCGATAGCTTGGAAGAGCCTCCTGCAAGTTTCACAGTGGTCCAATCGACTACCTCGAAAACCGGTAATGTTACTTCGGAAAGCGCCCGCGCCGGGACTGGTGTCGAAGGGAAACATGGGCGACAGTGACTGACGACATATTGATTAAGCAGATGGTGATCCGTAATCAGAAGGGGTAATGCAACTTGCGACTCGTCCATATTTGCGCTCTGGGAGGAGAGGTACATGAAGATTGAGAGATTTGAGAGGAAGATGTTAGACGTTGTCGATGAAATGGGTGTTGAAGTATCAGTCTCATTTCCAGGAGCCCCAGATATATCAAGAGAGCCTGAAACATGCTCCAGAAACACGCGCAAGTATGTCGAAGGCAATCTTGGGGGAATAAGTGGGTGCTGGAAAATTGCTTGCAGCGAAGGAACTTCCTGGTTTGGCACCTCGGAGACCAAAATGATCACGATTCCGCGGATGTTTAGACTTGCGTGCAAGCCACATGGAAGAATTGGTGAGCTTGGTGTTGCCTCAGGATTTTGAGAACTAGTACCAGCGTCCTTGGCTCCGCAATAATTGAGCATTTCCAACAGCATGCGAATGTGAAAAGCACGAAGAGCACAAGACATGACGCCGATACTGACGTTGATACGCAAGGCCTCATCCTGGGCAGCTATGCTCTCTACAGGAGTTGAAACTCTCTCAGGCGCAGTGGTCTCTGCGTGCGCTACATCATGCTTTGTATAACCGGGCGGCGTTTGTAGTTGAACCACAATAGGGTCTGCACCCGTAGAAAAAATAAGATCTTCTGTGGTCCAGTGACGCGCAAGGGTATCTCGATTCCCTGTTGCGTGATCGCGCGAGCTTTGCTGAACTATATCTCCTGTATTGAGGTCGCCGATAGGATTTATGGCTGGTAGGACAGCTAAAGAGCCACCACCAGTAGTGGAGACCGCGCTCTGATACATGCTGCTGATAACTGAGCTAGACGGGGAAGCATGAAACTGACTACGCGGTGGAAGAGTAACAATGGACTGCGACATCATCATCTGCGTTTCTTCGTCGATGGAGGACGAACAAGAAGATGCTGGTGACACCGGACGAGGAGGTCGTGTATGATCGTTTAACGTGCCACAGGACGAAGCAGGCGATAAAGTACGTGGCGAGGTAACAGGGCGATGGGAAGCAGCTCGAATGTCCCGAGATGTCACGGAGACACCTGATATTGAGACTGTACGTATGTGACCATTCTGCAGGCTGCTTCCAGGAATAGTATTGCCCGATGGTCCACCCTCAGCACTCTGCTGCCTCGGAGCACCCGAGTCCGTACCATATGAAATTTCGGGTATTGACAGGGTAAAGCTTGAGTGTCCGGGATGGACGATGACTATTTTCGTGTCCACAGCAGAGAACTCAAATCTTGCAAGTAAATGTTCGAAGAGGGTGGCAAATAAAGATACCCCAGAAGGGTCCGATTCAATGCCAACGTCTTCTTCAGGATGTGAATGAGTAAAGGGATCTAGTCCACCGGGGAGGTGGTGACTCTCGTCAACGACGTGCGGTGAATGTAAAGACTCTCGGAGGGTTGCTTCTTCCCGAGGGGTAAGCTCGCCATGAATGAATGTCTCTGCTACTGATGCAACAGATTCTGCAAGATTGATACCCGCGTCTGGAGAGCCAAGGTCGGATGGAGGCGTCGCATGTAGGGTGAGGTGCAGTGACTTCACTGAAAGCCCTACACTGGAAGTGAGAGGATTGGGAAAAGGTATCTGCGCAGTTACACAAGATATGGAGCCATCATGGAGTTTGAAGGGTAATCCTGATAGAAGCTTGTTGATCGCCTTTGGGAAGCAGTGAATGAATGGGCAGTCAGACCGAGAAGTAAGGACCGAACCTGATCATCTAGCTCAAGATCCCTCACTTGCACGACACCAGAACCTATCTGCGAATCTATTTGATGAAGATCGAGCTGGCCTGGCTTCAAGAAATGACCTAGTGACTTCTTGAGGACGAACGAGAAAAGCCGACGCTGGATTCCAGAGGGTAAGGAGAAGTCGAATGTCGGAAGCCCAGGGAACCAGGAAGAATACCAAGTGGACATGATATGCACGTTGAGCTGTGTTTAGGATCGAAATTGGTTCATTACCCTAAAATGCTCATAATATTGTAGAAGTACGTGTTGAGCCTGCTGGGCAGATGCAGGGGCAGGGGATGACTGCTTTCTAGTAGACTGTGTAGCACTGTCACAAACAACCGTTCGGAGTTGCCTTTTTCGTCTACACCCCTGCTGCGTGCCATACAGAATTATCCACGAAAGTACAATGTACGCTAAATGCCATCTCAAATTCTCCTCATGTCCCCCGCACAAAGCTATTTTAAGAGGCTAGGTGGAAGTGGTATAAGCATGTTTCCCGAGGAATGCTCGCAGACTCAC
>PVXU01006507.1:0-10582 GCA_002994865.1 Rhizopogon parksii | reverse complement strand
ATTCACCGGGCATTCACTGCCATTGTCAGACTTATCCTCTCCCAAGTCATCATCTGCGATGTCACTGTTGCAGACCCTTCTGTAGAAGCGTGAACTGGGCACCGCCTTGCAGTGAATGTATCGATCGATGTATGTCAGCAAATGGCTGTTTGCATGATTGTCACGTTGAAAGATTGGGTACGCCTTGTAAACCTAGGGGCCATGAGTCTATAGTCAGCTACAGTACTTGCTGCCCTGTCATGGATAGACATCTTTACATCATCCAAGAAGCGGCCCTTGCAATGCTTAGGCTGTTCCCTCGGTTTGAGACCGACCTTGAAGTGCTTGATAGCGAGGACTCGTAAGTGGCGCTGTCAGTGGCGCTGTCAGAAAGGTCACCGTTACACGAGGTGTACATGGTGGTTCATCACTAACCTTGATTTCTTGAAACTGAGGGTCTTCGCTTTCACATAGACCCAGAGAGTTGCGGAATGCCACCTGTACTTTTCCTCCCACTTCCTTAGGCATAAGTCTCGTTTTCACCGTAGCAACTCTGGGCATTTCTGAGAAGATTCAGTTGCTCACGATGATCGAAAATATGGTGTTCACTGCATTCAGAGGAGGTATTTATTGTCGCGAGAGCCTGAGGATGAAATACCTCATAACCTTCGAGATTATCTGGCGGTCAGATAATCTCGAAGGTTCCGTGCGCATCAGGTAAGGAAGTCAGTGATGAACATGCGACGTGCATCGTGCCCTGCCTCCATTTAATTGAAGGGAAGATGCCTCACCGCGATCACCGCGAGTCATGCTCTTCACGTCCCGTGTGCTGGTAATTTACGTTTCTTCACCTTCGTGTGATTCCTAGCGCCTAGCGTGGTGGGGTGACAAATATGTTTGTAGACAGACAAATGAAATGATTGCCAGCGGATATATTCTTAAGGGGAATACTGTACATGATATAAATGGATACAATATCTTCGAATTTGCTATAGATCGATCTGACAAAATGCGAAGCCGTTTGCCGCAGTGTTCAAGCTAACACAGTAACCGCCTGCGTGACATTGCTAGGAGGAGGCACGAAAGTCTGAATGGCAACAGGTGTCAGTAGGTAATCAGTAATGATGTGAGTGGTCCTCACCCTAGTTTTGATACCACCAGCATTAGGTAAGCGAGTGGATCCTGTACTCAACCAAGCATCAACCTCGGCAGCGGCGCCCCGTCCCTCACTGGAATCAAACCCATTGGTATTCGAATTTCAAGAAGCAAAAATCACTTACTTGATACCCCACACAATCAGTGACTGACCACGGCGACAGTCACCTGCTGCAAATATACCCTCGACGTTGGTCGAATATTTCTGTGACGACCGTTGAGTTTCAAGATCCAAAAGTAAAAGGTCGCCGCACGAACCTTGGGAGGGGTCTGAATGTTTGATCTGACATCCTGCTGAATACCCAGAACATTGAGAACTTCCGACTGCGGACCAAGGAAACCTAGAGCTAGGAAGACGAGCTGAGCAGGGAAGAACTTCTCAGAACCAGGAACCTCCTCCATCTTCCAGCGTCCACTGCTATCCTTGGTCCACTCAACTCGGACTATTCCGAGACACGAGGCATCAGTATCCAAATGAAATCTTCGGAATCCAGACGCACCAGTGTTCAATCCCTTGAGCTTCCCAGCCTCGTCAACGACGAATTCCTTGGTGGATATGGAGTATTCTCGTGGATCTAACGAGATATTGTAAGGAAAAACATCGATCAATAGTAAGGACCACTCACCATTGCCGAAATGCGCGGCAACTTCGGTGTGTCCATAGTCGGCCCGGAAGATCCTGATGAAGATTTATTTGGATTAATTATCACATCTCGCGTAAATTGTTGAGGACACGAACCTAGGCCATTGCGGCCAAGGGTTGTCTCGGCCTCGCGAACCGGGAGGCTTGGGTAGAAGCTCGAAGTTTGTCACAGACTTTGCGCCATGTCGCATAGATGTGCCGATGCAGTCATTGCCGGTGTCACCACCACCAATGACAATAACATCTTTACCCTTTGCGCTGATGTAGGACCCATCATGCAGCTCTGAATCCAGGAGGGACTTGGTGTTGAGCTAAAGCAAGTATTTGAAAAGTCTCAAACCTTGAATCAAACGATGCACGAACCTGAAGGAATTCCATGGCAAAGTGAATGCCGTCCGCATTGCGGTTGGGAATCTTGAGATCACGTGGCCACGTAGCTCCCGTGGACACAACAACCGCATCATTCTCTGCTCGGAGTGCGGCTGCATCAACATCGACCCCGACGTGAGCGTTAGGTACGAAGGTCTTCGAAATGGTCAGCGAGCAGATAAATCACAAGAGTGAAGAAGACGCACAATTCCCTCGGCTTCCATCAAGTCCAAGCGGCGCTGTACGATTGCCTTGTCCAGCTTCATGCTGTCGTAGGTCAGTACCAAGACGAGTATCTGATTCGATTTACTTACTTGGGAATACCGTACATCAGAAGGCCGCCCATGCGATCATTGCGGTCATATACAGTGACAAGATGTCCTGCTTTGTTGAGCTGATCAGCGCACGCTAGACCGGCAGGACCGGCGCCAATAACTGCGACTCGCTTCCCAGTGCGGAAGCTCGGGGTTTGGGGAGCCATCCAGCCCATCTCAAAACCCTACATTATTGGAGGTGAGCGACATTAAAAATGGGATACATGGTCAACACACCTTGTCAATGATGGCGCACTCAATGCTCTTGATGCCAACAGGTTGCTCGTTGATACCTAACACGCATGCGCCTTCACAAGGTGCAGGACAGACACGACCAGTGAACTCGGGGAAGTTGTTCGTCAGGAGAAGCCGGTTAAGGGCATCACGCCACTGGCCCTTGAATACAAGATCGTTCCACTTGGGAATGATGTTCGAGATCGGGCATCCGGTGTCAGACTGACAGAATGGAACACCACAATCCATGCATCGAGCAGACTGGTACTTTAACTCGCTCTCGGTCAAGCGGATTGAAATCTCTTTCCAGTCCTTGACACGTTTGCGAGGGGGTCTGTAAGCCTCGTTTAATCGCTGATACTTCATGAACCCTCGAGCTTTATCCAACTTGTGGAGTCGTTGCTTCGTGGTAGAGTCGTCGACCATAGAATCCTCCAGATCACCAACAGCGGGCTCGTGGCGTTTGGCAGGAACAGGGGTTGTTGCTGGTTCCTTCGGGAGTAGGATGTCTTCTAGGCCCTCCGACGCAAGGTCAACTTGACTAGCGGTACGAGATGGGACCAAGTCGATCACGTTAAGCCTCATCTTTTCCTCCTTTTCTCTGACAGCCTGCTCTTCCAAAACACGCTTGTAATCGAGTGGCATGACGCGGACGAAGAGCGGGAGCAAATGGTGGAAGTCATGGAGGACACGATCGGCAACCTCAGAGCCAGTGTAGTGACGATGGTCCTCGACGAGGCTACGCAGCGCGGCAATTTCACGAGGGTCACTGACTTTGCCAAGCTCCACCATCTCCATGTTGACCTTCGACGCGAAAGTGTGAGCGGTATCGAGTACGTACGCAATCCCACCGCTCATTCCAGCAGCGAAGTTACGTCCTGTAGTTCCTAGTACCACTACGCGCCCACCGGTCATGTACTCGCATCCATGATCACCTGTACCTTCAACGACAGCATTTGCACCCGAGTTACGAACAGCAAAACGTTCGGCAGCAACACCCCGGATGAAAGCTTCGCCAGACGTAGCGCCGTACAAGCAAACATTGCCAATGATGACATTCTCTTCGGCCTTGAAGGTCGACTGCTTAGGGGGGTAAACAATGAGGCGCCCACCGGATAAGCCTTTCCCGACATAGTCGTTAGAATCACCTTCCAGTTCGATTGTGATACCGGGAGCAAGGAAGGCACCGCAAGATTGTCCAGCTGAGCCACGCATGCGAATATGGATTGTATCCTTCGGCAAACCCTCTTCGCCATAGAGCTTAGAGACGCGGTGCGATAACGACGTGCCGAGAGCGCGGTCGGTGTTTGTGACGTCACACTCAATATGAACTGGAAGTCCCTGGGTAAGAGCTGGTTCGGACTCGTCGATAAACTTGTTGTCGAGGCGGATGTACAATTTGTGATCTTGTTGACGAACGCGGTACGTTGCAGCGCCAGGACGCATCTGCCAAGCAGGCTTCAATACGGCGGATAGATCGAGGTGAGCAGTTTTAATGGTGCGCATTTTCTCGTCGACCTTAAGCATATCAGCGCGACCGACCATCTCGTTGATTGTGCGGAAACCAAGCTTGGCCATGTAACCACGAAGCTCCTCGGCGAGATAATAAAAGAAGTTGATGACTTGCTCCGGCTGTCCGGCAAACTTGGTGCGAAGTTGAGGGTCTTGTGTGGCGATACCAACAGGGCAAGTGTTCACTGGAGAAATCGCGTTAACTACAAAATGATGTAAAGAAGGTGCAACGTACAGTGACATTTGCGCATCATAATACAACCCATGGCGATGAGTGGAGTGGTAGCGAAACCCCATTCCTCAGCACCAAGCAGACATGCGATAGCAATGTCACGACCGGTACGGATCTGTCCATCAGTTTGGACGATGACACGACCACGGAGGTCATTCAAGACGAGCGTCTGGTGAGTCTCCGCGAGGCCAAGTTCCCACGGTAAACCAGCGTATTTGATGCCGGTCCATCGGGATGCACCAGTACCACCGTCGTGTCCAGAAATGAGAATGTGATCTGCCTTTGCCTTTGCGACACCACTCGCAACAATGCCAACGCCAACTTCGGAGACAAGTTTCACAGAGACTCGCGCACGGGGGTTAGAGCACTTTAAGTCGTAGATGAGTTGTTTCAAATCTTCGATGGAATAAATGTCATGGTGGGGTGGAGGCGAGATAAGTCCGACACCAGCTGTAGAATGACGAGTGCGAGCAATGGAGGTAGAAACCTTGTGTCCGGGAAGTTCACCACCCTCGCCCGGCTTAGCACCTTGAGCCATCTTGATCTGGAGCTCGTCGGCATCCGCCAGGTAATTGGCAGTGACACCGAAACGACCAGATGCCACTTGCTTGATGGCAGAACGCATAGTGTCACCATTGGGGAGCAGGTGAGAGCGCTCTGCATCCTCGCCACCTTCACCAGTGTTGGACTTGCCGCCGAGACGGTTCATCGCGACAGCAAGCGTGGAGTGTGCTTCCATAGAGATTGATCCATACGACATAGCGCCCGTAACGAACCTGCGAACGATTTCATTCCAAGGTTCAACCTGCTCGATGGGAATGGCAGTGGCGTTTTCATAGCGGAAATCAAGAAGCCCGCGTAAATGGACATTCTTTGTTTGCTCATTCGCATTGCGAGCATACGCATCATAGGCAGTTTGGTTCTTCTCGCGAACGGCATCTTGCAGATTAGCAATACCGGCTGGATCATTGATATGTGCTTCGCCTCCATCACGCCAGTGGTACTCTCCAGACTCGGGCATTCCTGGAGGTAAGATAGTCTCCCGTGAAGGCCACCCACGTTCATGAAGCTCGAATGCGTCCATAGCAAGTAGGTCAAACGTGGCCCCCTGAACACGAGATGCAGTGCCAATGAAACAGCGGTCCACGACTTCACTATGAAGACCGAGTGCTTCGAAAATTTGAGCACCTTTATACGACTGGAGCGTCGAGATACCCATTTTCGACATAACCTTGAGAATACCGTTATCGACAGACGTGTGGTAGTTGGTTAGAAGATCTTTCAGAGTCTTTTCGCCCTTGACGCTGTTAACGGTGATCAACGAAAGAAACTTGATAGACGCATTGCAACTTACAGACCCTCCCGTGCAACCTTATGAATCGTCTCCAACATCAACCACGGGCATATCGCGTCAACTCCGTATCCAACCAAGACACAAAGGTGGTGAACTTCACGAGCCTCGGCGGTCTCTACCATTAGCGCGACCTTAGCACGCTGCTTTTGCTGTGTCAGGTGATGGTGTACGCCACCACATGCCACCAATGCGGACAGAGGGACACGCCTAGGCCCTGTGGCGCGGTCAGAAAGGATGATGACCTTAATGCCATCCTCAATAGCCTGAGATGCCTCGCTGCAGACGCGTTGCAACGCAAGCTGGTAACCTGGGAGCCCCTCTTCTTTGGGGAACGTAATGTCTATTGTGATGGAAGGCCACCCCGCATAAGCAAGCTTCAGATTCTTCATGGCATTCATTTCCTCCAAGGAAATCAGAGGAGAAGGTAAGAGAATACGGTGGCACTGCTGCGGCTTCATTTCCAGCAAATTGCCCTCGGGGCCGACGTATGCTTCGAGAGACATGACAATGCTTTCTCGAATAGAGTCAATGGGAGGATTGGTGACCTGGGCGAAGAGCTGGCGGAAATAATCATAAATGAGACGGGGCTGGGTAGCCATCGCTGCTAATGGAGCGTCATTGCCCATGGAACCCAGTGCTTCTTTTCCAGTGTCTACCATAGGCAGCATAAGGAGGTTCAGTTGCTCTACGGTATAGCCGAATGCAAGGAGCTTGGGGTCAGCGCTAAGAGGCGAATCGTCGATGACCGTATCAAGAGAGGTGTTGCTGCGGATGATGCGCTTGATGATGTTGGGGATATGAAGGACGTGACTCTCAACCCATGAAGCAAAATTCTGCTTAGCGGCAGTGTTGCGCTTCAGCTCCTTGTCATCGACAATCCTTCCCTCAAGCGTATCGACTAGCAGCATCCTGCCAGGCTTTAAACGTCCCTTCTGAACTACCTTCTCGGGCGGGATGAACACCGCTCCAACCTCGGAAGCGCAAACCATGATATCATCATTGGTGACGATGTAGCGACATGGTCTAAGGCCATTTCGGTCAAGGTTGGCACCGCAGTACCGGCCGTCACTGAAAGTGAACAGGGCAGGACCGTCCCAAGGTTCTTGAAGACAAGCAGCCCAGTTATAGAACGCGCGCTTCTGGGCATCCATGCTTTCGTTGCCCTGCCAGGCTTCGGGAATAAGCATCATAACCGCCTCAGGCAACGTAACAACGCCATTGACGACGAGTAACTCAAGCACGTTATCAAATGCAGCAGAGTCAGATCCGCCAGTCTCGATGATGGGATAGAGCAGGTCGAGTTGATCGCCGAAATGTGTGGATGAAAGTACGCCTTCTCGAGCTCGCATCCAGTTCTTGTTGCCGCGCACAGTGTTGATCTCACCTAAGGACTCTGTGTCAGGGCTTACCTGGCATGGTTAGGTGCAGATCACTAACCGTTATGAGCAGCCCATCTCATTGGCTGAGCTCGATCCCAAGAAGGAAACGTATTTGTCGAGAATCGAGAATGCACCAAAGTAAAATGCGAACAATACAGGACGTGATTGAGATCATGATAGTAATTGTATACTTGGGGAGGTGTAAGCTGCCCCTTATACACGATGTTCTTTGAGGACAAAGAACAGACGTAAAAGCCTTTGCCGAGCGTACTTTATACAATAAAAAAGAAAATTCACGAGGGAGTGTTAAGCTTGTTTCATGAACTGGATAAATTGAGTCACAAACATAGTGTGCGTCGCGTGCTTGCGCAAAACGTAGAGTTGTCGCTCGAACCGCTTGGCGTCGAAAGGTCCATTCTGGCTAGCATTTCCATCACCGTAATTATCGCGCAAGACAATAAAAGGCTGGTAAATGGCAGGTTCCTTGCTGCTTGCGGCAGGACCAAGAATGGTGCCATCGGTCGGAACTTCTCGCCACCCTAAAACACGAAGTCCCAGATGACTGGCGATAGTGGCGAAAACGGTTTGATGGCTTTGTAATTGGATAGGATCATTGGGTTTGAAGAAGACATTGCCCACAGCATATTCTCCTGGTGTTGGTAGAACGCATCCAATATCTCTTTCTGCTTCGCGCTTGAAAAACATATGGGGAATTCCAGTCATTACACCAGCACCATCACCATCACGGCTATCAGCGCCAGTTGCACCTCTGTGCGTCATTGCACAGAGTAACTGACGGGCATCGGAAACGATTTTGTGGCTCTGTTCACCCTTGATATGACAGATGAAGCCTACACCGCAGGCATCCTTTTCATTTTCGTTGGTATACAGACCCTGGTTAGCAGGAAGAGATCCTGCCCAAGAGTTGGGATCACGTTCCACAGCATGAAACCCATTATCGGCTGTGGACGTCTCCTCAGAGGCGAGAGGTAGAGAATTGTTATGATGATCTTTGAAGAGAATGGAAGAAATTGCCATAGAAAAGAAGATCAAAGACAATGAAAAACCGGGGAAGATGGTGGTCAGAGTCAAAGAGAAAAAGCTGCCAATCAAGCTTGGAGCGACAGGAGTCAGACAATTTTACTAAATTTAGATAAGCGCCCTCCATTTCAACTCCGATGCCTTCGGAAAAGCCGAATTCATTATTCAAAACTTTCTTGGCGCTGGGCAATATTGGCACAAAACCTCGACCAACGGTGCCACATACTGCTCTATTGCATAAATATGGTGGCTGGTTGATTTAGCCAGATGGGTCTCTCGCTCTCTTCCGACAACAAATTGCGAGCAACTTGCAGGTCAACAGGCCCCATCAACGTCTTCTCAGGGACGCCTAGCTGCTCTCCATAGTTCAGTCTCCGCATTCGGCAAGCTTCAAACTGACATCAATCCCTGTCTTCCAGGAGGAGATTGCGGGACGCCGTTGACTGCCGGATCACCATATGCTGCCCTGGTTCTGAGTCCTCGTGATCTTTGCTGTGATAGGCGACAAAGCGCCTGTCCAAGAGAAGGCTTCCCACTACTACTGTTTATTGTCACCCCCAGAGTATGAGTGTGAAAGACGGCCCGATGGGCGAAGGGGAGCAATACAACAAGTCCTCGGACAGTCATCTTAATAAGGCCTTGAAGCTTGAAGGCTTGGAATCACGGGAAACCTGTCTCAGAGAGTGATTAACAATTAGTCCTCGAGAGTCGAGAGGTTCGCGGTCTCTACACCCACCGGAAATTGCGACGATTAGCGATAGTCACTCGAGACTTCTCGGCTGGCGGCAACCCTTGGTGCAGACCAGGGTCCAAAGTGACATACTTGTAACCGCTGCATGTAACTTCTCATGCTTGTGTGGCTCTCCAGCCCTTTTCCCTGAGAGAGCAACGGAAATGAGGGGCATTGTGCGAAAGCAAAACCACCTCCGACCACGATAGGTACACTCTTTTTGATACATATAACACAACACACGTCTTAGTGGCCAGGTTCGCCTCGTCTTCGCACACGCGCGAAGCCTTCCGGATCCGCACGGCCCGACTGATCAGATTGTCATGAAAAAGACTCATCTCAATATGTGAAGTAACCTCAAACTCCAATGACAATCTTCGTGTTTCATGCACGAAACAGACCCTAGCAAACCCTCGGAGCCAGGGCCCAAACCCAGCGAAATATGTATATGCACCATCACGTATGATTGCGTCGATGTGGTCGTAGAGTGTCACGATCCCAGTTACACACCTCGCAGCATTCGTCGGCAGTGACCAATGGTATTACATGTAATTATAGAGTGACACAGGAACGCGGTTGCCTCGGTTGCTGATCCGTTTGCTATTTCTGCGGGAGGCCGATACCTTGACATCAGTGAGTAAAGATAGACCGAACGTTGAATTCACCACACATGGAATTCTTGCAATACCTCGATAAATCACTCAAGGCATATCGGCCGAACGGTCCATTTCCCAGCGGCACCAAGGTGGGCCGCGGAAGGCAGCACAGGCTGCGTCGGCTGGCAAAGACAATCAAACACGAGAAGAGAGGGCAATGTACGCACGACCATACGTATGTGATTTATCGGTTTCTTCTTCACATAGGGGATTTCATCTCTGATGGTGTTAAAGCCCCAAAGTCAAGGGTTAGACAGCGGCTAAGACAGGGTGCGACATAGGAGGATATAGGAGCTTCGGGACACTACCGGGGATAACGGGAAATGTCCATGTTCGACTGGCTTCGATTTACTTCAGATCAAAAATAGCCCTCAAAACGTCGGGCAACGTTAGAAACGTGTATCTACTTTAGGCCCGAGAGAAGCGCTGGTAGTTTCGCAAAACATACCGACCTCTGCAGACATGACCACAAGGTAAGCACTGACCAAAATAGCTTGTATCGATGGATCTGATGGTGCCATGTTCTACCCAGTTCTGCCATGCTCCTGATGCCGATGTGTTGCATAACTTGCATCAGGGTTCTCTTTCGTTGACTAACGAGGCAATTCAAGGACGCGGAGTTGGTGGGGACATCCTTGGTTCGTCATTGATGATGTGAACCCGACATCTGACTCACACAGAGGCACACGTTGCCTGGTCTGGATCACAGTCCGCAGCACTTGGTCGATACCAAGGACTCACTCCCGTTATGCCTTAAGGGGTCAGAAGAGGGAATGGGCGGGGCTCGAAGCTACAGCGTCAGGTTGCGCCTTGCCCGTTGTAGCAGTACTTCAACACCTTGGTATCGAACCAGGAGAAGTCGGACATGCGGGCCTGAATAGTGAATATAAGGGTGCGAATGCAGAGGTTTAGTCAACACACGAGGAACAGAAACATTCTTGGGGTGACAAAACAGTAATGGAACCGACCGCAGGGAGGAATACT
>PVXU01006496.1:12278-24577 GCA_002994865.1 Rhizopogon parksii | reverse complement strand
AAACCAGCATCGAAAACTCTTCGGTACCCTTTCGGGCGTTCATTGATGTCATTCTGTCGATCGTCAAAAAGTTTCTGCCAAGCCTATTCAATCCGAATACAATAGAGCTTGATCCCATTTGAGGAAGATGTCATTGGAGATGACTTGGTGGCTTACCGGGGTAACGCCAGCGAAGAAACCAACGGTAGTCCTCCCTACATTCGTAGTCGTGTTCGTGATGAGAGCAATACATGAATGACTCTTTGGCCTCTATCTGCCAGTTTACTCACACATCCATTGTCAGATTACACAAAGATGGGAACACATTTGCCTTTCCATAGTCTGAAGAACAACGAACGACGCGTATGGTTAACTTGCATCATAGGATCTCCCCGCGGCGTGGTGCGCGTTAATGGAGGTTGGTTCCGCCCCATCGATTTTTCTGAGAGCTGGCAAAAAAAGCAAGGTACCATTCGTTCTCATTTGGAACCTGACATTGGAACAGGTCGGCAACGTGGATTCGGATGGTCATCAAGTCCGAAAGCAGAACTGTTCTGAGCTACAAGAATTGCGACGCTTGTTGTATTGAGGCTTAAAACATTCACCGCATGTAACTCATATGTACCGGGTATAATATCATTGATACTTATTGGGGCTATGTAACTGGTTGGTTATGACGAAGGCATTTGCCACACAAGACCAAATAACCCTCACGCGTGGTGGCTCTAAAATCAACATACTTACTTGCCAGTCGACGTCAGCTATATACGCTCATCCGCCACGAATCTATGTTTTCCTTCTAAGTTCACATCCAGGCAGTTTTCATATTTTCGCAATAATCTTCCATAGCCACAGGCACTTTGTACTTTGCAACCTGCAATGGTCGTTACTCGTAGAACTCCAGTCGTGCCAGCACCTCCAGTCTCCCGTACACAGTCCTCACAAGGTCAACGGCGCTCAGCTAGAGCAGCTGAAATACAGGATGCATCTGCGGCACCTAATGTGTCAAGCCCACTGGCATCCGGTGACGCGCACACCGCAGCCATCGCTCCCAGAGCCTCTAATGACCTCGAAGAATATAACCACAAGGTGAGTCACGCCGTGCTTCTCACCACGCAGATCAGTGGAAATATCTGGAATGTCCTACTTCCTTTGATTGGATTAATGTTGCTTTCGACTGGTGGTTTGGCGCAGTGTGTTCTGAGGGGCTGATCACACGACACAGGACGAACGCAAAAAGTTAAAGAAGAAAGAAAAGTCGAGAAAATCTAGCAAAGTAAGTTCCTCATTCTTGTTGCTCGTCTCCCAACAGCCAAATCCCTTGTAGAAAAAACGCAAATTTCTTCAGTCCCTCTTCGACTTCTTCACCAAGCTTCTTCTGCTCGCCTTCACAATCTATACTTTTTCTGTCTGCCCTCATGATGAACACCTCAAATCTCCTATCTGCCGCGGCCTATCCGAGTACAAACGTATTGTGCTCGACCCGTACGTTGTCCCGCCATTACAAGCCGCCCTTGCGCACCCATCAATCGCGCCGTATGTGGACCGTGTCACCGAGGTCACAAGTCCTATCATCCTTCGTACCCAAACAGAGTGGAACACGCGTTTTGTCCCGCAGTGGGAGAAACACGTTGTTCCAGCTTGGAACAACCGCGTCGTCCCTGCCTTCAATGCGCATGTTGTCCCACAATGGGAAAAATGCGTAGTAACGCAATGGCAGAAGCGCGTCATCCCCCAATACGAAAAGCACGTCGCGCCGCAGTTGAGTAAACTCGAACCTTATGCTGCACGTGCAGAGTCGTTCGTCGAGCAAGCGGAAGCGACGTACACGACGCGCATAGCTCCGCACGTGCGTACTGCTATTTACAACCTGCAGCGCTGGCAACAACAAGCACAACCTCACATTCTCATTGCCGCACAGAAATCTCATGATTATTATCATGCAGCAAAGCCTCACGCGATGACTTTTGCAAAGAGAATTGTTGCCGAGATGCAGCGTGCACTTTTATTCCTAAGGGAACAGAGACGGATCTTTGTAGACCCTCATGTCGCAAAATTGTGGGAGAAAGTCAAGGAGCTGAGCCGCGGCTCACCAACAACTCCAGTGTCTACTTTTGCACCATCTGAGGCAACGGACTTCCCAAGCCCAGAACTGGATATTTCTGAGACGTTGGAAATGGAACCAACTCATGCGTCTCCCGCGTCGCCGACACCTTCACATCCACCCGTTGTGGAAATGAATTTTCCACACGTTGAAGCTACCGAGTCCCCCGCGGAAACTGGAGCGCTTCTAAATGAGAATGCAATGACAACCACACCCATCGAGGAGCCTACTACATCCGCGTCCCCTACACACTTTACCGCGAACTCCGCGACGACCTCCGTGCAGACCCTCGAGAGTGCGTCGTCTATCATATCAGAGAGCGCATCAACTGCTTCCTCAGCTATATCTGCTGTTACCGATGAATTAAGTTCATCTATTACCTTGGCAGCCCCCACTGGGCCGATCCCCTCTGCTACATCCACCCCGCCACATATCGGTGACGATGATGAGATAGACATCAGCGCATTTTACGCGGAACTTGGGCTCGATGAGCCCCTAGCCCCATCCCAGTCTCAAGAGCAGGTGCCCCTTACTCCCCCAGAATCGGAGGAAGAGCGCGCTGAGCGCTTACGTCGCATGGCTGAAGAGACTGCCCGCAAACGTGCTGACATCGAGGTCCGCCACTCTAAGTGGGAGGCTGAACTGCAGTCTCAAATAGAGATCAATAGATCTACGCTCAAGCAGAAGCTCGAAGCCATTAGGACCGGTGCTGCTGCCGAGCTTGTAGAGGCGCCTGAAATTCGAGATGCTATTGAGAGTCTCGTTGCGGATGCGGAAAAGTACATCAAAGGCGCTGAGGTCTATCTCAAGAATCTGAAGGCAGAGAGCCGGAAGAACGATGAGAAGATGTCGCTCTGGGAAAGAGTGCTAGACAAGGTTGGCGTGAAATTTTCTGAGCGTCTTGGGGTCGTCGAGGCCATTGTCAACACGTGGTACGGCGTCATTCTAGATCAAGAGCTGCGTGAGGTAGGTTATTTCATTTTCCCCCTTCTTTCATCTTTTTCCTTTTTCCGCTGGCTTCGGATCACTGCCTATCACTGCCTTTCATTCATTTCGTTTTTTTTGGCATCTTTGCGCCTGGGTGTAGCCTATTCTATTATTTTTTTCCCGTTCCCCTATCATTCCTCGCCAATTTTATTACGACCGCGTCGCTTTTTCATTGACTTCTCTATGCACAGGTTTCCCTTGTGACTGCACAGGTGCGGGAAGTGGCGGAAAAGGCTCAAGTTGACCTAGGGCTCGACTATGCTTGGCTCGAAGAGGTGACGTATTCTGACTGGCAGCGGTATCATTCCCTGATTGATGGTGGGTCCCCGTCCGTCCTACCGCACAAAGGACGTTCGACTGATCCTTGTGATTTTACTCTCTATTTTCAGCCAGTGAAAATTTCACTCAGGAGGCCAACTCAATGCAAAACGGCACGCATGCGTCGTCGTCCGTAGATAACCCCATTATTCCTATTTTTGAGGACCTGGAGTCAGAAGTCCAGGATGTCGTGATTGGTTTTGAGACACGCTTACGACGCATCAAGCGCGATGGCGAGCGTGCGTTCAATAGCGTACAGAAGGATGAGGAGAAAGGTCCAACAGCTACGGATCTGGAGCCTGGTGTTGAGCCAGAGGTCTCGATTCTTCCGATACCAGAAGAAGGCGTGAGTGCGCAAGGCTATGTCCCCCCTGTTGTTATTGGACGGAGCAAGGAAGAAGTTTTGGAGGCACTTGGAAAGGTCGACCCTCTGCTTGAGGCAAGTTCCGGGTCTAGTGCTGATGAAGACGCCGGAGAAGTCGTATCGAGTCTTGTTCGGGAGGCGGAGGAAGAACGTCTTGGGAGTTCTACTATTCCTCACACAGAGCTATGATTTCGAGTAGTGTTGGATATGGCTATGGTTATGACATCTACTATGTTTACAGTTTGCTATCTTGCATGTCTCCTTATTTTCTTCTAATTCATGACATGACTTTGAAACCCAAATTGTTCCAGAAACCGTCCCTTCCCATCGCGTCCTGTCGTAAGTAGCCAATTCGCCGTTTCACGTCGCTGGGCTGGAATGATTGACGGACGCAAGAAAATCTTTGACGGGCAAGATGGATGATAATGATCCTCAGGGTACTGCCGGGCGACCAGCCACGTTAGAACCTCGTGACATGCTCCAGTGAACCCTGAAAAAATCTCTCAACCAACGACATTCAAGTTACCCCATAAATGATCAGTCAGGTTCGTGCCTCGTCTGCGTGGCAAAGGCTTCAAGGGCTGGGTAAATTGTTGTGGCGTTAGGCCAGTGAACACGGTGAATCCGCTTGAACGGACAGAATACGTAAAAGTGATGATCCACGACGGGTCCTCCCTTGGCGCTAGTCTGAACGGGCAAGTCCAGAGTGAATTGAACTTTGCCTGTACTCATGGCGTTATTCCGCCATCGAACTGAGGTCGGATGAGCCCCCGGATGGAGCTTCGTTACTCTCGCGTCATTTATGACGTTGATGTCATTGTACCTTGATGAGATGATCACCCACTAAACATCCTACCGGGAATGCTGTGCGGAAGAACTTTCATGTACCACCATACGCACTGAATGTGGCATAGCGACATAATATCCCATATCTCATTAAGGTTGGACATGTGAATCTGGAATAAGACACGATTAACAAATCCATCATGCCGATATGTGAAACGGGGGAGATAAAGCAATGAACAAAGCAAAACAAGGAGCGACTCGGTTGGACGCCGCTGTCGTATACGAACTCAATTCGTATCTTCACCCTCAATCCTCCATCGTAGATTAGACTCATAGAATTGGATGAGCTTGGCAGGTCGAGTCAGTAATGCGTCCAGAACCCACAAGACAGCACACCTTCTGAGGAAACTTTTGCGCGCAGACCCTGGAAAGTTCCCGCATACGGGCATCGCTATTTTTTCTGCAAAGTGGTTTAGCATTAACCACAACTTCCAAAATAGGACAGATGCCACAGACATCTTGAAGTACACATAGAGCTGCCCGTCGTCTCCGCGTTCGATCGTGTCGATGGTCTCGACGAGGGTCTCCCAGCTGGCGATAGTCATATGCTTCTTCATGCTACCAACAGTGACCTCCTCTTCATCTTCAGCCAACCTGACCTTTTTGGCAGAAGCCCCTTGGCTCTTACGCGGCTTTTTCTTTGCTCTAGCATCGTCGATCTCACCGTCACTGCTTGCTTGCTCCTTCTCCGACGGCACCGGTTCATCTTTCTTCGGCCTACTGCGTTTCTTTGCGGGAGGTGTGGACTCTTTAGTCTCCTGTGCAGTTGTTGATTTACGGCCAGATTTGGCCTTGCCAGTATCCGTGGACTTGCGGGGAGCACCCTTGCTGGCTTTACGTTTGATGTCCCAATACTTATTGATGAGGTCTGCAGCGTTGCTAGAAAATAGATCGAATATGTTAAAGTCTACGTATGCAAGGAAGAATCAAATACCCTGCATCATCCTCGTGCACCCAGCTGTTGTCCTCAGAGGGGTAGCCTTTCCATTTCACAAAATAGCCAAATTTGCCCTATGGACGTGTTAACATTCCACTGTTTTAAACCTGACAATGAGAATAAGACGCACATCGCCAAAGTAACCTTTCTGCGAGTCTAAAACATCCTCAATCTCATACTCCTCCTCCTGTTCATCGCCCTCCTCTCCAGGAGCCTCTTCACTCTCCGACGCGGGCTCTGGAGAGGACGCTACCTTTTTCTTGGAGGAATACTTTTTCTGTTTCGCGCGTGACGCGCTAGCATCTGAGTCGGATGTGACCATATCTGTAACTCGAGGCATTTCAGAGTGCTCGTCGTCGCGTAGTATCCGTAGCAAATGTGCTTTGAGTTCAGATTCAGACGCGTGCAACAAGAGACTGGTGGCGTTTGCATTACGTAACTCGTGGGAACAGAAATATCCCCCTTATACAACTTAGTCTATGGAGAAGGCAGTCGTTCCGTCTAATATCCTCGAACGCAAGGTGTGATATCCCGTTGAAATTAGTGACAATTTTGTACATCGAAGTTACAGGGCGCGTCACGGTATAAGTAACCCGCACGATGCCATACATCGTTATCAGTCATCAGTTAGAACAGGCTTGGCAACAAAACTTCAATGTGTGGGCGCAGTTGGGCAGTGTGTAACTATCTGACCGGAGAATATATCACCGCCGTGTCCTACATGCATGCCATGGCGTCACGGTGAATAGATGCCATTGCGCAGAACAGCTTTGGATCAAAATACATTGAATACAGTCAGACATGACAGAGGGAGAGAAAAAATAAAGAATAACATCAATCTCTCTGTTTGCGTGACGGACTAGCGCTTCGACCACGTCCTTCCCGTCCTCCTCTACCTTTCTTCGGCCCCGATGGAGGGGGCCGAACGAACCCGTAGTCGCATTGGATGACTTGTTCTAATAATGGCGTTCCCGACGCGCCATCAATAGCAGCCTGGGCCTCAGTCATGGTTTCATATTCGACGAGGGCATAGCCCTGTAAGTCAAACATATTTGTATAAAGTGCCCTGATCTCTCGATGCGGTAAACGTACCTTGACATAACCTGTGCGGCGGTCCAAGTTCAAATGCAAATTTTTTATCTCGCCGAATTCTGCAAACTTGTCGGTGACATCTTCCTCCGTTGCCTCTTCATGAACGTTGGTGACTAAGACGATCCAACCTTCAACAGCTGTGCAAAAATAGCGCGAATATTGTTAAGGATCATTTGTAAGCCCGAATCAATGAGCCAAGACTTACATCGTGCGGCTCTCGTGTCGTCCTTGACATGGGAAGTTTCAACCCTATCGTAAGTTGGCTCTGCGGTGACTGTGCCCTCATTTCCACCTATCGCGCAGTGATTTAGTTGCACATAGGTGAAACATGAGTATGAATGGTAATAACCTGCGTTGTTTTGGAACCCCCTGCCTCTCCGTCTCACCGCGCCGCCACTAGCGACTTATTCAGTTGGTTAGTATGCGATCATCGCCTACGAAAACGTGAAACGAAGTACCTTCGTCAATATTCATTTCATCGTCGGACATGGTGGTTCTGTGTATGTGGTTGCGTGACAGTGTGACCAAATGTGACAGGGCAAACTGGATTCTGAATTTTTGATTGGCGGAACCGAGATACATGCGGGATTGGCCCTGTCTCGCACCCTATACTTACTAGTACTACTAAAGGTTGCCGCTGGTTCCCGCTGTTAAATTTGCGTTGGTGAGGTGACTTTTAGAAGTGCTCCGACGGTCTGACTGTCACCAGAAAACGGCATGTTTCCTCTGGCATATCCCAGCGCTCGAGTAACCTGTGGTCAACGTTAATGAACGGCCAATGTACTAGATAGGTTGACCTCCGCTGTTCAAGCAATGCTGATTGGCTTACCGCTCACGTAAGTCAGCAACAACCGTATCATTGCAGATTATTTGGACTGTTCAATTGCGATCAAGTTGACTTCCATAAACCTCCCACACAGTCCGGCCAAAGTCTATATCACCACCCGCGAACTACTGTGTCCGAACTGTGACACCGGACATCGGACTAGAAGTGCAGTACAAGCTAGTACTAGAGTACAGCTCGTGAACAACAGGCGGGGGATTGAAATAGCCATTGGAAACACATGGCCAAGAGCTATGCTTCTGCATTGTTTTTCTGCTCCATTCTTCGCAGTTATGCTCTTCCAATGTTTATCCTGCCTTTAAGTCAAAGGGAATATAGGTTAGGCATCTTTTTCGGCGTTTGTTTTCCGTATTAAAGTTGCCCCACACCGCCTCAGCGCTCAATCTCATCCCGCAACCTTTACGACGAGCACTTACTATCCTTACGGCGCAACAAAGCCTACACGTCATCCTTTGATCCCGATGAACTACTCACCGTGGATACAAAGCGAAAGTACAACGCCACTCATGAAAGGCTTGAAAACTGTCAGTGCCTGGAGCATCGCCTCAGAATCTTAGATCTCCGATCCCAAAGATCTCTAACGACTCAAGCTCAAGCAAGACCTTCTCTCACGGGAGACCCTTGCGTGTAGGCGTACCTGTTGGCGCGCGGAGTCTAACATGTATATAAGCAACGACGGCAGTCTTGCCAACATACATTCTACAACCAGCCACTTTTCATTTGACCTTCTACGGTCATTTTAATTTCCTTTGCCTAGCGTCGCCGCACAGAAATGAATCCCGTTCCTCTTATTAATCATCCTTGCACGGTATGCTTCAGATCCACCTCTATGTGGTGCAGCCGCTGCCAGTCTGCATGGTATTGCACTCCCGAACATCTTCAAAGCGTAAGTCTTTACGACAGTCGCGTGGCAGAGCCGTGTTCATGATGCCGACATTCAGGATTGGCCGCGCCATCGAAAAGAGTGTGTTCCGGCAACCCATGCCCAAAATTACAATATCATTGCCACCCCACCACCTGCTGAGCAGCAAGTAATTATGGTTTCTGCCATCCTCTTCTCGCCTGAAGAAGGTAAGGGCCAACGCGTTTTCATCTTATTACAATATACTGATGCGACTTGCAGAACGTCCAAGGATTATTACAGTCAAGTGTCGTCCGTCGCAAGTACCGTCGCAGGGCATGTGCCCCCAGCCTCTTGTCAGCGGGCACTTTGCGGATGGCCAGGCTGAAAGCATTGTCTTGACGCAGGGCTTGAATGGAGAACCACTCAGATTTCCTCTCCACTTGTGGTACTCCCCGACTGCGCTGTCGCGTTGCGCACCCATTAATCGTGCTATCTACCACATCACCTCCGGTGCCGCCGCGAAAGCTTGGTGTGGCACGGTTGTTGTCCTCAAGTTCAATGGATCTAGGCGACAGGGCTACTCTGATGCAGGGTCAAATGATCTCCCTGCTCTCTCGGCTTATTTCTTGGCGTACAAGTGAACGCATAAAGCGTTTCGTTGTTAATGTGCTTAAAAGTAGAATGTGAGTCAAATTATCTCCAATTAGCAAGCGCCTCCCGCTAAGCTTTTAAATTGCAGCATTGCCATTATATCTTGCTGTCGTATATTATCGCATATATGTATCGTTCGTTCGTTTTATTGCTTATTGATTGTTCCATCTGTAGCTTTCGAACCCCTCCCTCGTCTCCTTAATCTTAGTGCCTCTTACACTATCCCAGTTTATGTATCTTTCCGTAAAAATAGATGAGTATTTTTTGCAATTAACTGCGTGAATCCAGAAACGATAGCGAACCTGAGGAGGCCTAGGGAGGCCTAAGGTCGCATCATATGATACGGAGCGATGGCGACGCTGACAGGAAACATCGATGCATCATGATCGGCAGAGATAATAACACCGGTTACCTGGCACTAATTTTTTCATGCAACGTGAGGCTAGGGTCCTAGGGACTATTCGTCGGACGAACTGTCGCCGACGAACGCAAAGTTTGGAATGATGCCTAATGACGCTTGCTCAAAGAAAGAGAGAAAGGAAGAAAGCAGTTGCATATTCCCACGTGCGTGCCATCACCTCTAATTTTGTCCCTGGCGATCACTCAAGCCAACCTGCATAATGTTATCCTTCATATCATTTTCACGACCTACTGATTCTACCTATCGTCAATCAACGCGACATCATCCAGATGTCGAAGGTCTTATGGATGTAGATGACGAGGACCTCACTGGGTCTGAGCCGAGGCTGACGTGCCCAGGAGAAACCATCACATCATCCCAAGCGTTCATGCGGTGAGCAGCTTGCGGACAGTGTCACACGTCAACGTCTCAATGGCTTCTCAAGTGGTCATGGGACATATGTCGACAAAGAGGACGTTATTGCTTCTGTCGCGGGGACTGTAGAGCGGGTGAACAAACTCGTGACCGTTCGCGCAATTCGCACCAGGTGAGTCGTCACCGCATTTACTAGTATCAATAGTCTTGAGATTCATCCTCTACCGAGATATAACCCTGAGGTGGGAGACCTGGTTGTTGGGCGCATAACAGAGGTGTGTAGTTCATACGGAGGCTTGGCAGTTCGATTAAAGGATTGACATGTAGGTTCAACCTCGAAGATGGAAAGTAGATGCAAACTCGCGTCAAGACGCTGTATTGATGCTCTCCTCCGTGAATCTGCCAGGAGGTGTACAGGTGGGTTTATCCCTCGCAACAATATATTATTCTCCTAATCCGATTCATGCTAGCGCCGGAAATTAGAGAGCGATGAACTCCAAATGCGAAACTTCTTCGAGGAAGGGGATCTTCTTGTTGCAGAGGTGCAAGCATTTTTTTCAGATGGTGCTATGTCACTACACACCCGGTCTTTGAAGTACGGGAAGGTGATTACCAATGTCAAATGTCTTTAAACAATAGTGGATCTGACCCTGTCACAGCTGCGGAATGGTCAGCTAGTGACAGTACCCCCAATTTTGGTTCGGCGACTGAAGTCTCACTTCATATCCTTGCCATGCGGCGTCGACCTCATCCTGGGATTAAACGGCTATATATGGGTCAGCAAACATATGAAGGACACGGACCAAGGAGAAGAAGGGTTCGATGCGGAAGCCGTGTATTCAAACAAAAACGAGGTGAATGTCACTAACATGGATGGTAGTACAACGAGGCTCATTAGATTTTTTAAGGACATCGACAACGCTACTCGCGCTGCAATCTCACGTGTCGGTAATATCATTCGTGTTTTCGCGGACCATTTCGTTCCTTTAACAGACTCACTTTTACTGGAAGCCTATGAGTGGGTTATTGAGCAAGAAGGGGATGCTAAATACCTCTTGTTGGGTGATGCAGGTGATGCGCTCGTCGCTGCAATGAGTGTTAGAGGTTAAACACTGTATCTACGTAGCTACATATCTTCATCCTCTTCCCCATCTTCATCAACATCGTTCTCGTCATGCTCTGTGCTGTCCTCTTCTTCTTCCTCGTCCTCATCAATAGTGTCAATAGTTTGGTCTGCAACTCCCAGCTGTTGTGGTACTTGTTGTTGTGGCTGTTGTGGTTGGCTTGTGGCACCATTGGCCATTTTTCTTGCCTGGGCTGCTCTCTCCATTTCTTCTTTCTCTTCGTTGACAGGCAAAAGTCGATCAAGAGCGAGGTCTTTCCAGCGCAAGGCGCCATTCACACCACCCCCTCCATATCCCATATCTTCGAATAATGCCCGAGACGTTGGGTCATATGGTGGTCTCGGTCTTGCTGCTGGATGCTTGATATTTGTTGGATTACCGTATGGATATGATGGGTGTACCTGAGAAGGCAGTACTATAAAATAAATATCAGCCAGAGGGGCATCATAAAAAGTATCACCGCGAACTGTCGGAATCGTCTGGATTTGGTGGGATCATGTGGTTTGGTATGTCAAGATCTATGGATTGGCACCATTCAATTAATCCCCTAGGTTTTTTTTGGAAGTGGGTCGTCCTACCGTCGTCTGATAATTCTCCAGACATATATTCTGGACTGTCAATGGTGTCGAGCACTTTCAGATCGTGCTCAGTCATGTGAATGTAACAAAATGTGAGGTCCTACATTCAGCTCAGTTTCGGAATGGTTCAGCATTAAAATAACTGACAGTCATCTGGTCCTTGATGCAGTGTGCCCAAGTTCAGTGATGATGATCGTCAGCGGCTCGGATCGTGGATACCTCGAAACGCGCCCGACAATGAAAGAATGCGTGGCTGTGCAGGTCTCTGTTCAGCCACAACAATCCAAAACTCGCGGAGCTTTAAACCACTTACATACTTCTCGTCGAGACTTAAGCTAGCAGTACTAGGAGCTTAACGCTAATTATGTGGCTAAATTGTGGTTAAATTGTGGCTATATGTTGGCACGTCTTGCTGGAGTGAGTTCTCTTCCCTCTGATATGTCAATATTTAGCGCTGTACCACTCCGAATTGATTAATCTGATAATTAATTACTATCGGACTAGGTCCTAAGGTACCCTCTGCGGTCACACAGATAACGGCCATCCAAAAGGGTACGTTGGCATCTTCCGGACGAGAGTGAGATGAGAAACAACTTGAAGTGGTTCTAAGCCTTTCGTAACCTTTATAAAGATGCCGATGATTGACGCTCCTTAGCTTGAGCCTACCTATTCGATGGGCAATTTATCTGTTCCCCGTTCACTCATGCCAAGCCCGCGCTGATGGACTTTAACCGTGGGCTACAGGGGGCTATCTAATAGAAGTGACAGATCCGTTAGATTGTTCATCGGTGTTATGAAAATGTTGGCTGTAGCTGGTGACCAGTATTTCCTTTACAGGGGCTGCTCAGCTTTTGGG
>PVXU01006496.1:899-12268 GCA_002994865.1 Rhizopogon parksii | reverse complement strand
CTCAGCTTTTGGGGGCGGTATTAGAACATCGCTGTTAGCCTCAAAATATGCATGAAGCTGGTTCTTCAGCTTCCCAACTCCGTCGATGGATCTAAAGTTCAAGATAAGTACTACGTTGCAGCACCATGCAGTTCCAATGCCGTATACACTGGCGACGCCTCAAATTTACGCAATATTTTCACAGCCCAAGGGAACTGTCATGCTGAGCAGGTGAACGAACGCGAGGTTTTTAACTTTGAGGTTCGCACAAGGTAAAGGTTCCCAGTTACCAAGTGCGACAAACTTACATCGAAGGCCGTGAGAGGGGCTCAACTGAGCTGAGTGAGGGTGGCTGACTGTCGGGAACAAACACCAACGGAGCATTTAAAAACCCAGATATTTTCAACATATAAGGCTTCTGCCGCAGTCAGCCGCAGTCCCATATCAGACCATATTACGGTCATTTATTCAGCATGCTTATCGTAGACCTCTGGTCGCCATGGCTTTTGATCAATACTTGACTTTCCTTCTCAAAAAGTGACATACCAGTTTTCGACGTAGACGCGGCTAGACACGGCTAGACACGGCTAGACACGGTGTCATGTTTCGGGCATCTGTTTAATGTCAGTTGCCTTCAATGGCGCGGGATTCCGTCGGGGTTCGCGCCACTTCCTTAACTGTCTCTCGGACCACAATCCTCGATTTTCTGGCGTGTGGGCAGTCCAACTGCGTGCGTGGGCAGTCCAACTGCATGACTCAGTCTCAGGGATTAAGATATCCCGAAGGCTCCACTGCGACCACATGCAACATACCGTGATGTGTTATGCCCTCTCGTTGCTCTCGTCACTGTATGCTGTTAATCCAGCTAGTCCCACGTCCTTTTGAGCCTTGCCAGCCGTATCGGGACTGGGAAGAGCAGGGACAAGAATGATACCAGCAGCAGATCGAAGAAGATCGATCGATCGACCTCGAAGCGTTCTTTTATGAAAGCGGGGCTCTGGAATAAGCAACCTGCAGTGTTCGCGGTGTCAGTTCATTACTCACACGCTCTTTGTAAAGGATCAGGCTTCCTGCTGCTTCTTGACGATCCCGAACGCCACAGCGCCCCCTTAAAGCAACCTTAAAATTAACTTAGAGGACGATCTCTCCTTATAGGATCAGATGGACCCCAATCACCGTCTCGACTGAGCAACGTTCTCTGACCAAACGCCGAAAAGTATGCCGAGATCTGGTCTGCTGAGCTGCTCTTCTGCCGACCAAGCAGCCCCAATGAATAATTTATCCTCTACGAACAGTAAAATTTGTTTGGAAATAGTGGAAACCACACATACATTGTTATACACGAATGTCTACGGTCCGATAATAAACTAAATGTGGTCCCGTAAGGCCATAACTTCTGTCTCACCCTTTCGGGCATGTGTCGAGGAACTGTTTGTTTCGCTCGTCGCAGCAGGCTCTAAATTTTGCAACCGCATCTCTACCAGGAACTCCTTGTCCCTTACCGCCTGCGACCAGGAAGATAACAACCTTAACGTGGTCACCACCGCCCGGTAGAAACCTACCGTGGCGAACAAGCCTGGATAAACGTGCATAACTGCAGAGAGCGACTAAGTCATTTGCGGCGCAAGTGGAGTTAAGAGCTACTTACACATAAATTTGGGGCTTAACGGCAGATCAAAAAACTCCCGTAGACCCCACGCAGCAGCAGCAGGGAGGACCAGCATACCAAACAAGCCAGTGACGAGCGGAATGATAACCTCCTTTGTTGCCTGCTTGGGGTCTGGATGGATCCAGCCGTTGTTGATGATCTAGGGTGATCAGTCAGTAGGCTTATCCTGCCAACAATTCACTTCCACCAACCGTAACCACTCCACGTCCAATGTCAAATTGTGGCCGTCGGTTGATGCGCATGAAGATCTTGCCATACACCAGACCGAGAGCCCACATGTCGACGATACGTATGCGAATATCCATCGTTGGGTTGAGAGTCAGACGGACAGGCATGATGATGTATAAGTCGATGACAAGGGCAAGAAGGATGGGGATGATGATGCCCAAAAATATGCCCATGTAGGCAATTTTGGAGAACCAAAGGAAGGACCGCTTGATGAAGAAGACTGCAAACTCAGCTCTTGGTCCATCGCCACCCCTCCGCTGTCTGCGCTTGTCCATCCGCTCCGCAGCTAGGCTCACGAGATAGCAAGCCCAAAGGAGGTAGATCCCTGCGAGGAAGGAGTAGCCATCGTGCAGCTCTTTCGGCGTGAACACACCAAAGAAGCGACGACCTAGTTGCACGGGAACTGCAATGAAAATAGCGGCCAACACGGCCACGACGGTCCAGACAGATGCGATGAAACCGAATATCCTCAGTCGGAAGTTGGGCGGGAAATATACGATGAGATAATCGTTCTTAATATCACGTTTGGCCTTCAAAGCTTCCGCATTTTGCGCGTCTACCAGTGCTTTTGCAGCGGGATTAGCGGGAGTGCCGTCAGCCAGGACTTCTGCAGTCGCACGCATATCCTTCGGAAGTGCGATGTTGTCGCTTGCAGGAACACGACGGAAAGTCCCATCGTGCGTTTTGCTAGCAGCCTCGGTATCACTCGTTGACCTGCGGAGAAAAGCAATCCAATTGTCAAACTGTGCCGTGAATTCCTCCTCCGAGTGGCGATCGCCGAACATGTACGACGTCAGACGCAGCCTTGCTGCTAATACCTTCCAGATACGGACAGCCCACCGATGGGAAAATCTCCTGGGCCTGAGGTGGCGCATCGTGTATGGCAGAGCAAACTGCAAGAAAATGAGGTCTACGGGGACGGTGGATATTGGTTCTCTGTGTTGTAATGTCAATGAAGGTCAAGACCCTTTAACAAGTGTGATACTCACCGTGTCTTCCACCGAAGGGGGAAAATCGACTTGTTACCAACAAAAAGTAGGACAGCAAGAGTTGCCACTCCACACGCAACCACCATGGAGTACATGAAAGCGCTGATGAGGAGTTTGCGGAACTGAGTGAATGTGGGTCGATCCAGGATGTCGCGAATGGGATGGAAGTTCTGATCTTGAGGATCCTTGATGAACCACATGGCTCCGGGGCGCATGATATTCCGACATGCCGCCAACAGAATGGCAAACTGGTACCTAAAGACGAGTTAGTCTACCAACTCCAGTAATGCTGCTCTGCTCGCTCACATGAACATGGTTCCAGCAACCCAGTGGTAGAACATCGCTGTCAACGGTGCTTGAGTGAAGAAGGCAGCGCGTGACTCGATGGAGGCCTCCGGAAAAACCCAAACTGTACAGACATCGAGCATAATGCCGCACCCCAGCGGAAATACCACAAGCTCGATGATAATAAACATGGCCACCTGCGAGAGAGGTAAGCATGAATGAAACTTGCAGTGATTGAGACCAGGTACCTTGACCACTAGGAGTTGCTGCCGTACTGCACTCCGGATTGCCCGTCCCGCACTTCTCGCATTGCCAACAGTGAACACGTTCAGGTAAACAGCAAGAAGGACACCAACTACGCCGTAGCCAAGTATGATGGCGAATAACTTTTCGCGGGTCCCTTGCCCCATGGCTATGTTGATCCATGAAGTGTGCGTTCGCTCGGCTGCAGATCGAACCTCGCGACCGAAAGCTGCAAAGTACGGCTCCAAGAACTGCGCGATCACAGAGTCACTTTCGAAGAAGTCTTCAAGGCGTTGTCTCAGCGGAACGGTAGTGGAAGGCGAGGATGTCTGTAAGGCAGCGAGAGCACACTCCCACGCAGCAGTGACCTTCGATGTCTGCAAAAAGAAAATGTGGGCGAATTCTTTTCATTGAGAACATTTAATTACCGTCCAAGTGATGAGGTCGTCAGCGCTAATTTTCCGTCCGGCAAGGACTAGCACGAGGTTCAAAGCGCCTCGCATGGACCAATACAGCCAAGGAAAGACGAACAGGCCCAGGAGGACAGTAACGAGATCCACAATGGGATCTGTGATAACTCTCATGGCTCGAATTGGGAGATCCAAAATGTACAGTGCCCGAGGAGGGTCAAGCTGATAAAACGGTATGAAGGCGTGTTTGAGCACTAATTTAAGTATCTCTTACCGATAACAAAGCGGTTGTCTTTCCAAAGGTGAATGGGAGCCATACACCGAAGCCAATCGCAGTGTCAAGAACGAAAATCATAAGGACCGCCTGCATTTTATCCGTTAGGTAACGACACATCGAATCATAAACCAAAAACGAACATTTTGAAAGACGCCGAGAATGGGGCCTCTTAATCCAATGGCTGTGGCAGATCAGCATGGTTCATCTAAGAAAGATGAAAAGCTAGGACGAACCTTCCATGGCCCCGTCCAAATCATCCTCAACCCCCGGTTCCAGATCGTCCATGTCACCAGGCTGGTCGAGCGCAGCTTGAATCTGCGCAGCTGCGGGGACGTTCTCATCGCGGATGTTGATTAGTTCGCCGTCACCTTCGTCGTCCTCATCGTCCTCATCTTCTAGCACCCGACCAGCCTCGGCAACAGGCACTGGTTCAGGAATCTCACCTTCCTCTCCATCATCGTCATCCTCGTCATCATCCTCGTCGTCGTCATTCTCATGGACGGGTGCATCTTGAATGGCGACGATAGCGGCTCGATCCTGCATGTCAGGTGGAGGTGTTTCGGGGCTAGGTGATTCCGGACGACGGAAAAAGTGCTCGAGTTCGTCTTCAAGTTCTTCTTTCGAGGGCTGATTGCTGTCAAAGTATCCCGATGGTCCAGAAGATAGACCAGCTTCTAGTTCTTCTGGTGCGAGATACATTGCGAGACTTGGAGACGATAACGGCAGGGGTGAATTTGGCTGGAGCTTGTTAGGCGTCGTACCCTCTGCGTAAACAGTCGAGTTTGCCATAGGAGGCCGCCGTAGTGGAGTGCCAATATTGACATGGAGGGAAGGCGTCGTTGGAGGCGAGACAGAGGAAGAAGTCGGTTGCGAGTCATTCTGGAAGTCTGGATTCCAAGCATACTTGCTTTTTGAGGTTGATGGACTGACGAATGGATCACTGTTCATGAAGGGTTCTGGGGAACTCGAGTTGACAGAGCTAGAAGCCCTGAAAGTAAACGGGAATGTCGATGACTCGCTTCCATTGAGTGAAGTAGATGGTTGAACGGTTTGGCTATCAGCGGAGTCACGTGACATAGTCTCGTCTTCCTCAATGTAGATCCTCCTGCGGATACGTCGCTGGGATGGAAAACCTAAGGACCCTTCTTCGATATCATCAGCTTCTTGTGCCCTGCCCTTTCCTTTCCGAGACTCATCGTATGCCTCGTATGGTGGTGGATAATCTCGGGGAGCTTGGGGAAGCTGAAGAGTTGGGTCAAGGGGAAAGGGAAGTCGATCCAGAGGACGATTTCGAATAGGCTGATTCCGCCCCACTTCTTCTGTGTCACGCCGATGTATACCTTGGCGTTGGGCAGGACCAAATTCTCGACGAGCACGCATGACTCTCGCTTGACGTCGTGGGTCGAGGACTGCCGGTTGAATGGGCTGAGGGACAACATGACCATTTTCGTCTGGAATCTGCATGTTGACAGGTTCTTCTATTGCAGGTGCGGCGATGTCACCAGGTTGGGGGGCAGGAGGTACTGCGGCGCCGTCCTCTTCCTCGAATACCCCAGGTCGAGCATTCTGTGAAATCCATTCCCTAAGAAGAAAGACGGCAACAAATATTAAGACAATAAGGGAGGCAATGATCTGTCCCGCGAAAATGTCAGCAGATAGCGTGGACCAGAATGGACGACTGGAAATGCGCTGATATAACGTGGCGTTGAGAGGGAGACCAAAACTAGTAGAGGAGCTATTCGAAGAAGCGGTGGCATCATTGGATTCGAAGAATTCAGAGAGTGGCCGATCACGACCGCTTATCCACCATGCACTAAAGAACGTATCAGCTTGGATCGCATGGAGAAGTCGTGTGACTTACGTTGTCTCTCCCATTGTGAAATAGACTCTCCATGTCCATATGGTAATCCACGGTAACACAGCAAGCCATACGGTTCCGACGAGAATTGCCCGGAGACCAAAAAGAATGGCAAACAAAGCCTGCTGTGCGAGGCGGCGGAACAAGAGAAATGGTGGAAGGGTAGGCGGCATGTTAGCTGCGTAGACTGAGGGGAGAGTCAGTGGGTTGCTCATATGTAACAAAGGTTGTATTCACCTTTGGTAAATGAGTATGGATGTTTGCAGACATCGCAGGTTTTCTTCTTGCTGTGAGATAACCATGTCGTCAAACTAGATGGAAGTGTGAATACTGTGGTACCATGGTTCTGTTTTTAAATGTACTGACCAGTCTTGATGGATATACCGGATAGTGCCTGAGCATTTACAGGGATAAAAGAGTGGCTGATCCGGCTCCCCAGGTGCACTACAGATTCGACATGTGTCTAGGAGTGAAAAGTTGGCTCAAAAGACGATACAGCAGCCAGGAATGAAGTATACCTTGTTCTTCTGCCTCCTGCATACGTATAACCGGTGTTGGCAGACGTTGAACTCTGTTCCAACTGTGCACTCTTGTCAGGGTGACAGGTTTGACGACGCCTTCAGAAGTGGTGACTCCTGGACACTGTTGAAGACTCCAGGCGCCACGAGGTGTTTTACGGATATCAAAAACTGGACAGATGCTATGCTGGAACGAGAAATCGACTGGCCAGGTCGTTCTAAGTAGTCAAGCCGAACTTTGGTGCCACTGCCACACTGATTTGTAAACGAGCCATAATAGGGCGGCAACTTCAACAAGCCGACTCGACCGTAACGCTGTAGACACAGCGAATACCCCAAATGGACTGGAACGAAACGAGGATGAGGTCTCCATGGGTTATCCGTGATCTTATCTTGAATCCACAGCTCAACGACTGCCACCAAGCGAGTAAATTGAAGCCCCGGGCCTGACAGTACTAATAGCCCCATAACCTGCAAGACCTTTCCTTACAAATTTCGCACAAGAAACATGTTCTACAGACATATGCTTCATACTAGTACAGAACATTGCACACTTCGAGGTCATCGACAATCCGTAGCCAAATCGCGAAGAGGTTGTTGCATTGAACAGGCATCTAACGAGAAGTTGCGACACGAACACTAGGACACCTGAAGATGTTGCTCTATTCTGGACAGTAAGCGCTCCATGATGCATCCCAGAACCATAACCTCGACTTCTACGTGTCTCCATCTTATAGAAACAACTTCATTTAGTATTTCATGATACATTTGCAAATCCCAAAGAGATAAGGATCACTGAATTTACCCGGACAGAAACTGTCATCCTGTGCGTATCAAATCCCCTTGGTCGAGTTCATTGCTTGGCGAGCTTCCTCCTACTCTCCAACACTTATCTCACCAAGCCGCCAGTTTATCAAGCTTTCTTCGTTTTAACTACATCATCAAAGAAACCAATTTGCAGATGATAGTAAACATCCTTCGGGACAAGAGCAAGAGCATCCAATTCGAATATTTCTACGTTTTCAAAATGAGATCTGTGAGCGGTCTGTCTTTTAATTATAGGTTCATCGGAAGGTCGTATACTGTTGCCATGGTTTGAAGCGATATTTGGGCGCTACAGGGGAAAATCATTGAGGGGCTCTCATAGGTGATCACGCGGTCAGTCGCCTCATCAACTCATCAGCCCACGCTTACTATTCCTGTTCAGGGCGAGAAGCAATTATACATAACCTGCGAGAGTCACGCTGCGCTACCTTGCACGCTCTTCTCCCTCATCTTTCCATGGTTATCCTTCTCGAGATGCACGCACCTCGAGCTCGAGTCTCTTGGTCAGACACGTCGCGGAACCGAAGGCCAGCTTCACATGTCTCAAGTACTGGTGGATGATTGTGTCGTGTGGCATATAACAATCTGAATAAATAAATTGTGGACCGAAATAATAACACAGCTTCTCTCTAGCCAGTCTATATATGATAAAACATCACATCCATGAGTGCGCGCAACTTGCAGTGTTCACCTTCACCATGGACGGTGTATCTACGACTGCTTTACTAGCGTCCCGCTCTCTGACAACAATGACATATGGCATCATTTACATGACTTCACTGATCAATGTTGTATTTTGGGCTATGCTCTCTTTGCAGACGTGAGTAGACAATCAACATATGATTTCACGATTTTACCGATCGACGGAACAGATTTTGGTACTTTGCAAGGTACACTTGGAGCTTTCCGTTTATCCCCCCCATCGACGCTTATGTACCTCGTAGTTATGAACGTGACAAGAAACCACTCAAATGTCTGGTCAGTCAGATGGTCCTACTACCCAAGCCGCTACTAACATTCCTACAGGTCGCATTTTTATGGTGACATGCACGCCGCAAGCTATTCCAGTCATGTTTTGACTTTTGTTTTTTAGGATGATTATCACGGCGCAGACATATATGATTGTATATAGTGGTAAGTTCTAACGTTTATCAAGTGTTCCTGACCTGACCACTTAGACTGCCCATAGGATGGGCCTACTTGATCGAAAATTTTGGCGACTACACATTTCTAATGGTTATTGTTCCGTACGTACCGCCTTCACTGAAATCTATTATTTCTATTGAGGATCACGCTCCTTCTCCTTTAGTCCGTATGCTGTGAGCAGCACAGTCGTTGGTATCCACTTGTTTGTAGATGCTGATTCATTATATTTCCTAGATCGAGGTTATTCCTGCCGTGGGCGTCAAATTCATCTTTGATATTCAGGATCTCACTTTAGTGTATTACAGGCCATAGCCACAGTATCAGTCCAGGCATTCTTTGTCTTCAGAATATGCCGGCGTAAGTCTGCGATACATTTATCATCTATGTACCTCATTGACGTATTTGTGCAGTCAGCGGACATAAGAAGGTGGCTGTTGTATGGGTATGTACAATGGACTGATAGATTCTTGATGCCTTACGGTTGTGTCTCTTATCCAGGCTCCCTTGGCGATATTTCAGATTGTTGCTGCTTTCCGTGAGGTTTCCACTCTTGGTGACAAGTCTACTCCGCTGACATGTTTGATAGTTTATACTGTTCAAATGTGAGGATATGACACCTCCGATCTTATGTTACCTTGAATTCTGGTGCCGCCTTCAAAGTTCCGGCCAAATGGCGTACATCCAGTGGGAGGATCTACCAAAAGTGAACATCTTTTCTTTTTAAATGGAGACCCTATTATTGAAGTATTTGTGAAGTATCTCGGAATAGCCTACCTCACAGTTTCCCTCTTCATTGACATAGCCATTGCAATATTTCTGCTTGCGCTATTGCGTCGGCATAAGGAGCAAACCAGAGTCCGAAGGTACTCTTTGCGCTCCATATATTACCACGTCGCGCTCACGGGATCACTCTCTCCAGCACGTTGAAAGTTATCCAACGACTCATGCTCCTCGCTGTCCTAAACATGGTCTGGACAACAGGATTTGCTATTTGTGATTTGGTTACAGTAAGTCTTCCCGCTAGTCAAGTCAACCGAACTGACTACAGACACTTGACGAGCAGTACGTGGTCATGGAAGGAGAGCTCTTATACCTTGTCTTTGATATGCCCATCGCCTCTTTGTACTGCAACACCCTCCTTGCAAACCTGAACATGAGAGCGTCTATCGCAGAGCGGCAATCGGAGGTGGAGATGAACTTGACGACGTTCAATGCTGTTGAACCCCAGCCCGTAGCTCTGACGCTGAAACACGGGCCCAACGCCGCTACTTAAAGTGACTCGCGTCTTAGCTCGGAACTGGTCGCATGGCCTGGAATGCCGTGCTCGTTCACTTATTTATTTATCGTGCAGTGCATAACTTGATTGTCGCTGTGCTTGTTGCAAGGTCACATAATTTCTGACTAGTCTAACACGTTATTTATCTTCCCTTTGGTTATATCTATTGTATCCATTGCGGGATGCAAGGTGGCCGGACTGGTGGTTGTTTGCGTAGAGCTAAAAGGGAACAAAGTGAATGAGATATGTAACGCGGCGAGAACCATGAACATTCGATTTCACAAAATCTATTACAGGAATCCACAGTTTAGTAGTATACACGGTTGGAGGTTGAAAGGGCCATCTGAACTTATGCGGAAGAGAGTCAATAATTGCGTCTGTGAACAACAGTATTAGAAGCCAGCGTCAGACCCTGCTATGTAATGTTCAGAATCAGTGTCACTGTAATCGGTCATGTCATCCTCTGGAATGAGCAGGTGCGCCTCATACTTCCCATTCTCAAGTTCCACCATCCTCCAGCGCTCAGGGCGCTCCTCTATGTCCTCCAAGATCCAATCCATGAATCTCTCGCCATCTTCATCATCTGCACTAAGGGTGATATTCCACCCGAGGAAAATCCTGTTGTTGCGGTAGTCATGCGCGATAAGTCCTTCATCATGTACATAGTACATGTCGTATGCATTGAGCATACCAAGCGTAGCACCACGCCGAAGAACATTGAGGTCACTGCTACCCAGTTGATCGAAGAGATAGTCCTCATCATCAATAACGGTTGACGGTGGCTCCCACACCGGGAGGACATAGCCGCCACCGTACGGTTCTTCATCACTGCTCGTACCATAACTGAAGATATTTTCATCGAGCCAATCGTCTTCTTCTTCGTCGTCATCGTCGTCGTCTTCGTCATCCTCGCTACCATAGTCCTCGATTTCGTCGTCAGGTAGGAAAAGACCCTCCCATGGATCCGTGTCAGCAGTAGGGGATCCCAAAGTGGACAATGAAGTGGTGGGAGATGTTCCTCGGGCCTTTGACAATGCGGATGCAATAGATTTGACGACAAAAACGGGAATGGGCCGATTGCGAATATCAGCACGACAAGTTGGACAGGTCTTCTTCCGGCAGAGCAGGTAATCAGGATCATCATCATCGTACATTTCGTCATCACTAGGAGGTGCTTTCTTGAACCACTCCTGCAGACATGTAACACAAAGGACATGGCCACACGGCGATAGTCTAGTAAATTCATGAATGAAGGTAGATATAAGAGAATGCAAACGAACTCACGCATATGGCTTAAGTAATAGCTCCATGCAAATTTGGCATTGTACATTCACCTCGACATTACTGATGGCCTGGATAAATGTTCAATTGACGTGTTTATCGACTTCACAATGACTCACGTCTTCAGATTTCTTCGCCTTGTGTTGCGCCTTGCTCAGTTGACTTTCGGTCTCCTTCAGTTTCTGCAACCACGAATTCCAGCATGAGGTTATGAATCTAACAGGTAATGGTAGAAACACTGACCTTCTCATTCGCATTTTCTTTCTGGCGAAGGTCGTCAATAACCTACAATGTGCATATTGCATTGTCAAGGGATCTGCCAAATATACGCGCATATACACACTTTATTTTGCTTCTTAATTGTCTTCTTGTTGTCGTGAGCCAC
>PVXU01006475.1:0-11790 GCA_002994865.1 Rhizopogon parksii | reverse complement strand
ATCTTCGGGCCAAGATTCCGCCTGTGCATTCAGTGCTAGATGAACCTTGGGAAGTTGCGTAGAGCACTGACAAGTGACCGTCACGGCGTAGCACTCCGACTCTTTCGTGTTATCGTTTTGTAGCATTACTAGATGCAATTGGAACTTGGTTTGCCGATATACTATGAGGTTAATAGTCGAACTTAGCCTTGAATGTCGTTCTCGTCAAGCATCGTTCTTGTGATAACGGGACATACAGTTTGGGTGGTGTACCGATGTACGTAATCGGGTTGCGACCCGCGGGACGTCTGCTCTTTACTTCTGATAACTTGTACACCAATGGTGCATAATAGACTCTATTTGTTTGAGGCTCGACAGCAGTTGCCGCCTTATATTACAAGGTCTACATCTTTCACGACATTATGCTGTTCTAAAAAACGATGACTCTGGTGCGTCAATCACCCGGTTACAACTGAATGAAATTATTTTCTACCCAAGGCAGTTGTCGCTTCTTGAATCATAGGTGTCATCCATGATGTCGGTATCAGGTGAAGAAAATTCAATGTTGGTGTCAACCACCGCCATGCGGTTGGCGTGGACCTTCATACGCCTAGTTGTAGGAAGGCTGTCGGGGGACCTTATCACGGTACTAAGAAATATCCCTTGGCCTGTGCTTTCGCTGAACCGCAGCATCGCTGTCCGAACGATGATCAGGCAGAAGGTGATTGGAATAAATTGGCCAATCTGAAAAGGTGTCAGCATGGAGGGTTACGTCTCTCATTTCGTGGAGTATGTACCATATCAAGCACGATGAATGAACCGTTTGATCCTGAGAAGTATGTCGCCAGCATAGTGACCAACGACAAAGAGTACAGCGCTCCACATTCCATGATAACGAAGAGGATAGGATATACTTGAAACCTGGTTGAGCGTAATCTGGATGAGTGCCGGTGAATCAACCAGAGTTTGAGAGCAAGGGTACCTAGATAACAAGGGTCAGTGAACTCGGTCCGGCTGGCAACAGTGGAAGGATCATAACTGGTTGCAATGAAATTCGTAACTATTGCCGTTAAATAAAACGAGAACACCCATTGTTGCATTGTGTGTACCGAAGCGCTATCTGAATTCAGAGACAGCTGGCTGATCGACGAGACCGTGTGGGTCGCAGTAACTGGTTGCGATGATGAATGAGTATCCAAGAGATGCAGACAGACGAGTGAGATGCACGCACCAACGATTGTCAACCATCCTATAACTGGGATGATGATTGCCTCAATTCTCTGCCATAATATATAACATCGGTAGATCTAACAAAGTTCAGTTGATCCCCCGTTAAATAAAGAGCAGCGGATTGAACTGACAAGGATCGCATCGCCAACCAACGTCTCCAGCTCATATATTGCATTCTTAAATGTATACTTGCTGACATCGTCGAAGAACTGGTCTGCGCCCTCTGAGGAAATAAAACCTTGCCATAAATGAATGGCGTCGACAACCACATGCTGTGTATCAAGATAAACAGCCTGCAACATCATTGAACAGAAAGGGAACACACCATGGTACCCAGGAGGAATAGCAAGCAAGCAGCGACTAACATAAGACGAGAAACCTCTGCGGATTTGCGCTGATATGTCAGGGACCACACTGTGATTGCAAACAAGAAAATGGAGATTCCTTGTCGATAAAAGCTTCAACAATGCATAGGGCAAGGTAGTGCAAATACTTACCATAAAGAATACACTCGACGATGATGGCTGGAATGGCTGATTCCTTCACGCTGATCCCCATGTCCAACTTGTGGGCAACCAACGGGAAGGGGAGTGTTTAAGGTATCGGTCGCCGACGGCGATGATGCGAAGAAGTGAAAATAGCGATCACGGAATTAGTAAGAACAAAGTGCCGTGATGACTGGGCGTTATTGAATAATCCACGAAGCTAGGCAGGATCCGCACAACGATAGGTTTCTCCCTGGGCGTGCTTGCATGGCAGTGCATGTTGATACTGAACGCTTGCGCGGAGGGTGAAAAGTTAAAAGCATACAAGTGTGTACATTGTGCTAGCATCATGGATATGCATATTCCGAGTCATTAGGTGCCTTGAAATATGTTTCGATCCGAAGGTGAAGCTTTGGAGACTAGCACAACCAAAAATGTTAGTCGCTGGCTGGTCGGTATCTCCAGACGTCGCAGATGTAAATCAGTGCAAGTGTCTCACGGTGGAGCCTGAAGAGGACGCTAGACCTGATTATGTGCGAGGCCGAAAGATCGGTAAAGGAAAAGAAGGTAGGGAGGATATGTAATTCTACATAGATGTCGGTTGAATCAGCAAGCCTATCGAAGGAAACTTGAAATGGTGCAGAGGACGAAAGAGTAAGTGTCATCCATCTGACGTGAGCTTCAAGATGATAACGTATGGCACTGAGAGCCCTGAGATCTGTCATAGGGAAGACTATATTATCCCTTCGGGAATACGTTCAATCCAGATCACAGGCTAGAAGGAGATTGGAGACGTTACAATTGATGGATGACATCACTTTCTTATAGAACGGTCAACAAATGTGTACCGCAAACAACCTTTGAAATTTTAGTGTAATTACATGCAGCAACGTTTTCTCAATGATTGACCTGAGGAACATGTTTGTTTCCAACGCTAGATTCGAACAACGGATCGTCCCCCTAAATTGGTTTCATTAATGGTTGATTCCGACTGCTTTCTACATCCATCAACAGACAGGGAGTAAGGATGTATAGCTTCGAGCGAATAGACGGGTATATCTGAGAACAATCAGGTAACAGTACATACATAGGTACAGGCCCAGCGAAAAGAAAGGAAAAGGGCAAGGACCAGTAACACATATGTCCTCCATAACAAAGGCGGCTTGCAAGTCGAAATCAAATCAATAAAAAGACGCACGGGGCGTGATAAAAAAAAATCCCCAACATCAAACACCTAAACACCGACACCCCCAAGTTATCTCATGTCCTCTGTGAGAACAGCTCTGACGCCCCCGCTCTCGGTGCGCCCGCCGTCTCTCGCACGAGCATTGTTCATCCGCCTCTCATACGGCTCCGCTTCAGACCCACGCCCCCCATCATGCACGCTCTCCTCCAGCGACCGCGGAAACGGAAAGTGCACCTCGGGCTTCACAGGCGCCTTCATGAGCGGCACCGACGACTTCTTCGACTTCCTCCCCGTCGATTTCTTGCTCTTCCCCTTCTCCCCACTTCCAGTGCTGCTTGTAGAGCTCGTCGACGTCGATGTCTCCAACAGGGGCGCATAAGGCCTCTGCATGGATGGCGCTAGAGGCGTGGGTAGCGACGGATCTACCCAGTCATCGTCGTCGCTATCCTCACCGTCTTCAGCAACACTGATCTCCTCAAAGTCCTCCATGGGCGGCTCTTTCCCCTTATCCGCTCTGTCCACCTCGAACATCGAATTCGGGCCGGGGGTGATCGGCCCTATAAGGTCCTCCTCCGTGTCGACCTCTGAGCCTTGACCTTTTGCCACAGGCGAGTCTGAGGAGCGAGTGTCAAAGAATTGGTCTTCGTTCTCGACGCGCTCTCCGCCATCGCCATCAAATTCCATATCGATATCTGGCTCCGAGATAGACTCAAGCCCCATGAACTCGTCCGAATCAGACGGCCACGAAGGCGGCTCATCTTGGATCGTGAATATCGTCTTGTGGTTGTGCATCAACTATAATCCCGTCCCACGAGGAAAAATCAATTAGTGCCAGAAAACTCTTCGATTTTTTTTTTGCAAAAGAATCACACACCTCATTCACACGCTTTCTAAAATCAATCCAATCCGCCTCGTCCTTGCACAAGAACCCAAGCAACATACTCGGATCGAGCCCACTAAGCGGAATCTTGCGCACGCGGTCGCAATGGAATGTGCGCAGCTCAGAAGCGGAGTACTGCGTCACGTAGTGCTCTGCGACCGGATCTAGGTCGCTTGCGCTCTCCATACTCAATTCTCGTGGGTCGAGGTCCGATCCTCCCGACAATACCTGCATGCTTGGGTTCGGCCAGCGTGGGGGGTTCGGGCCAGAGGATCCTGACGCATTGGAGGACGCGCTGAGCTGGTGCTGCAGTGGTGAAGGCGACAGTGGCGCGTGATATGAGAATGTTGAGCTCCCTGTACGCACGCTTGAGGGTGAGGTGGGTGCGCGGTGGTGGGACGTCCGGGGGCGACCCGAATCTGGTGTCGTTTCGCGTTTGAAATCGTGTGGAGGTGCTGGGCGGAGAGGCACGGCGGGTCGAACGTGATGCGGATCAAGATAGAAGAGATTGTCAGCTTGTGCGCCCATGAAATAGTATGAGGAAGAGGGGCGACCCCCAGCGATGCCCACGCTTTGCGGGAAGGTAAAGAGCGCCTGAAAAAGATGTCAGATGTTTGTTCGGATCTCAAGTGGATGCTCTCACTTTGATAGTCTCATAGTATATAGGATTAACACCATCAATACCCAGACGGATACCGATAAGCACAAGTACAGCACGTCCGCCCCAGGCAGCCCGCATGTGTCGCCGCGGTGAGCCAATATGCACATTTGAGGCAGCATATACATCAGACTGGTATATAACACCATCGGTGGCCACAGAAACCCCAAGGCTAGCTTCTGGGAAGGCGTGTACAAGCGTTCTGCGATTCTAGATCAATTAAACGGAACACGTGAAGGAAGGCGCATACTTTATAGCGCCTGCAGCAGTGCTAGGCCCAAACCATTGCCCAACGTCTTTACCCAGCTCCTTTCCAGCAAGGGCCATGCGGTGTACGCTGAAAGGTGCTTGAGGGAGAGGAGAATCGAGAAACCATGTGATGATCTGGACATATGTGGCGTAATCATTTGTGTTGACTGGGTGTGGAGGACGGCGCCATTCTGCAAAGATAATGAGGAACCAAGCCGAACATCATCAGGCTATGACTCACCTCGACCTAGATGCAAATGTAGCAGGGTGTTTGCTAAAAGTGATTGACCTGTCCGCAGCATACAACCCCACCCCGCATCACTCGTCCACCCCTTTTCACCCCCGCCTGGCCAATGCCACTTTTTAGGGCGCGGACTGGAGGACACAGGCTGTGGCTCACAACAAGATGGATCTGACTCTAAAGCAGAAAGAGTGGAATCACGTATAGGAGCGAACTGATTGCGATACGTTAGCCATATCCGTGACGTAAAATCAGCGTAAAAAACAGGAGGCCAGTTGTTGGCAGGATTTTTGGAAGAAGATGTGGAGTGGGAGAGAGAAGAGTCAGGTAAGACGGTGGCTGAAGAGGATACAGTGGAACGGAAGGAAGGGGAGCGGTGAGAATCGATGGAAGGGCGGCGGCTGGGGGTAGAGGGAGGTGGAGGTTCGTATCCTGAATGTTGTACGCCAAGTAGCCAGATGGGCTCTGGAGATTTATTGGGGGTAGAATCAGTATCCAGCAAAAAGCGCATTGCGCGGTCGAGATGGCCTTTGCCATGTTTGGCAGCGGTGAGCAAGGCTGAAGCCTTAGTCTTTGGGGATGCCTGAGGGTTGTAGTTAGACTGAGCAAGTATGGAGGGAAGAGATAGGTCTGTTGATGAGTTGGTGAATGTATGTGATAACCATCCTGATAGTCGTGTGGGGAGATCCGATATGCGTGTGGATGATGTTGAAGCGTACATGGACGAAGAGGGATGGATGTCAGACACAGTGCTGAGGGGGCGGTCTGACCGATTCCTTAGACGTGGCATATCAGCCGGCTCGATAATGACGGGCGTCTCGTCAAATGAGTCTTCCTGGTCACTATCCGGGTCAGGCTGCGGGCTGCTTGGTGTGTCGTTTCTAAGACTGTTGTTGGCGTTCCCACCACCAAATCTACTGCTCTTTCGCAGGCTGTTTTGTGAGAGTGGTGGACTGCTCACGGACGTGTAGTTCGATGAACTTGAGCTGGCGATGGACGTGGTGCTGGCGGTTGCAATTGGATCTGTCATAGATTTGGACCTGTCGCGGCTCTGTTTCGCCAGGAATTTAGACAACTTTGAGCCATGCGGTGACGAGGAGGAGGACGATGAAGGTGTGCTGCGTGATTGTCGACCACTCATGGAGAATGTGGTGGACGTCGTGGAAAAAGGAGTTGGTCTTCGTGGACTACGATGTCGAGAGGGACTTGGTGTCGTGTCTGAGTTTCGTGTTTGGCTGTTTATTCGAATTGCATCCGAATCGGCTGCACTTGCACCTGGGTCGGCCTGCTCGGTGCTCTTCTGCGCGAGAATTGTTCCGTTTTGGACCTCTGGGAATCAATCTGTCAAGTGCGTGGAACAAGCTTGTGTTTATTAGGTTGCCGTCTTTCGATGCAGAACGTGCACTGACCTGCTGATAACAAACCTCCACGTCGAGGGTGCCAGTAATCAGCCAGTCTGACCGGTACTTATACATACAATCAAGAGCACTCCCTTCCTCGGTCCTTCCTTCCTACCCGGCAGACTGCAGTGCCCCAACAGAGCCAACAGGCTTCTACACAAGTGAGTACTCCACACCGGGAAAAATATTCCGTTCCACTCATGCTATTCGCTTCGGCAATTCTCATCTAGACGTGAAACACAGCACATGTGGACCTCTAATCGCATCTTCATACTTGGGATTCGTACATCCTAATCGTGTCTGTCAAGAGTTACCCTCCTTTGCCAATACCTGGTTAACACGTTTCTGAGCACCCTAAATGCAAAAATGAAGGTTCACTCCGAGTCAATCGGTGCTTCAACTACCTCGGTAAGACTGCGCAATCCTTGAAAACGACATGAACTTGCTCCAACCTCATCCCGTTATCTCCGATGATCCGGAACCGCGGCTATCTCGCACCCGAACGCAACACTCGGGAGCTCGTTGGGTATCTGAACTCTGTGCCACTTCAGCTCCAAACGGCTCCATCACCTACGTCACGGGGATTTCTCAAAGTCGCAAGTAGTGTTCACACATCCTGGGTGGCTATGCCACACCTTTCTCGTTGCCGTGCAGCTGTGCATTCTGATCCTCAAGAGCTTTCCTTCAACCTGGGAGGGGTGTACTGGATTTTTTGACGTGCTGAAAAGCGCATATCGGCATATCTGCACCTAGTCGCACTGGATCAAAATTAACTGAAAGTTTGGACATCGATACATACACGTTTCAGTTTGCTGTCAGAAAGCGCTCGAACTGGCCGGCTTACACCTGTCTTTCGAGAGGAGCAAGCACCACACGGAGTTGGGTGACTGACTGGCTTTCAAATCTTCACTCGTCGAAATTTCATTCACGATAGTCTTCTAGCTTCTTCATGAAAGTTGGAGTGGCTCATGAATCGTCAAAATAACCATCACAGCATCAGTAATACTTGAAGCCAATCAGGTATTTTCAGTAAAAGACATATATATATAAATATAGTATACCATGATTCACATCCTAAAGCCCTCAGTTAGGTACAATTCGGCTAATATAAGGTCATAAACGTAAGGTGTATGATGAATGGGAACCGTCAAATTGGACTCATACTGCGGTGGCATCTGCAGTACAGTGTCTACGGCACGTTTGGCGGGAACAGCAGCGAGGGCGAGGTGAGATTTAACGCTTCCTGATACGAATTTTCTGCTCCAATCTGGTGTGGAGTCAACACGTCGTATATTGGGCAAAGATTATCCCATGCATCTGTATATCGCATTAGTTCAATCAGAAGCTCAGATGAACGCCAAAGATTTACTGGGAGTGTCGCCAGTATGCTGCTTAGTTTCCGAGGGACTTTCGGCCATAACTACAGCGAAACCACTGGGAATATAAGTTAGATTAACATTATGGAAGAGTTCAGAGTACTCAAGACACGCACGCTTGAAGATGCCAATCGATGTGACTTGGTAAAACGATATAATCAGTGCTAGTGCTATCGATAAACGTCATACTGCTCACCAATGCAGGAACCATGGGCCAGGGTTATCAGTAACCCATCTAATCACCATCTGTTGGTTTAGGATCCCAGCGGATACTACATCTCTGCGCACGGGATTGATGTAGTTGAAGGAGCTGTTTCCAGCACTCTGTACGACGTGGAAGCTATGCTAGCATGACCATGAGTAATTTCAGTCAAGTGGTATCCATAAATGCTTACGCCGTGAATATGAATAGGATGCTAAGAGGAGGTCATAAGACACATGTAAGAAACATGGTGTTTGGAGGAACTTACAGGACCACCAGCGTAAGCAATCTTCATCGTCAATTCAACGACCTTGTTGGGCTGTAAAACATAGACACTGCCAGATGGAAGGAGATCAGTTGCATCTTGTACGCCGCTGAGGATCTGGAGCAGCACAGGCACCGTGGGAGGCAGGTATGTAACGTTGTTGACGGTGTATATTCCATGATTTGAAAGGTTCATCACCATCATCAAGTTGATATCTGCATTTCCATAGCCTGGGATCCCGGGTGCGCCGGGATCGATGAGCGCATGCAGATTGGTCTCGACGAGCGGCATGGTGGAGTTCATGGTGTCGTTCCTAGTTGGGTCTGCGATGGGTGCACCCTTGTAACGCACGATTGCAACGTTCTGGCCGCCAGAGAAGGTCGCATTTGCGATGTCTGGCAATGCTCGCAACCAGTAATTGTCAACTGGTTGATTCGCTTCGAGCACGACAGAGTATCGCTGTCCGGGAAGTATCTGGAGCGAGTCCACGAGCAGGGGCTCTGTCTCCTCACCGTCCGCTTCAATTACTTTCATATCATGGTAGTCGACGGAGAAGATAAAGTTGGAATGGCAAGACAATCCTATAAGGCGAAGGCGGTATCTTTTACCGTGCTCGACATTGATAACCGCAAGGTCGGTCAGGGGCCCCCCTTGATATCGGCCGGCACCATTGATGAGTGATGAACTAACATGAACGCCGATGAAATGGTTCAAAACGGGCGCAATCGTATGGTACCTATTATTGATTAGTGAGTTGAGTGTAAGTTCCAAATAGTTCTGAGATGTACCAGTCAGCAAGGGTAATGACAGTGGTCTCTGTGAATGCTTTAAGTGAGCGAACTCGTGATGTCATGATTACCGTACCGTCGTCAACATCATACAAGTGAGCTAAAGGATCTTCTGGATCGTAGATGATCAATGGCCCACGCAGGCCATCACTAAATATGTTTGAGTCGCGTATTGCAAAATTAGAATGAATGAAATCAACAAACCATGTTTGTGTCGAGTAATGACTATGATACCAGTAGGTCCCCGTCTGCTGGTGAGCAGAAAACGAGTACAAAAACGAGTCATTTTGTGCAATAGGACATTGAGTAACCATCGACATTCCATCCATATAGTTACTCCCGTTCTGGTAGATTCCATGCCAGTGCTAAACAGAACGGGGTAAGCCTATCGCACGCGTACCGAAATGTGTACTCACTACGGTGGTGACTTTGTACTGATCATCGTCACTGAGTTTGTTCACGACATTGATGTCGAACTTGTCGCCCTTCAATCATTCTCAGTTCCTGAGAGCTCTGGAAAACAGGCAAAGACACACCTTCTTTGCTGCGATAATCGGACCTGGAAACGTTCCACCAGCGAGTGTTGTACTACAAAAATGACAAAAGTGTAAAGAATACAACAGAGACAAACTCACGAGCGGTTGAGCCCATCGGGAGCTATGTAATAATTAGCAATTACCAGGTCGGATTTAGGGCCGAGCGTGGTCGAATCAAGTGGATAGGATTGAGATCGCGAGATGATGGATGCAGCATGTGCTAGATGTAGGAATAAAAGCAAAAAGACATTACGGAAGAGCATTACCATCACTATATTAACGGTGCAGTTGCATGATTCGAAATCACAGTGCTCTTATAAACACTGCACTTCTTGGGTAGTCTTCATCCTAACTTCATGACAGACCCATTTGACTACCAAAAGAGTCTGGTAAACGTCGATCTTCTTGGCCGGTCCTAAACCCCGTTTGGTTAAGTGCCCCATGAGTGTATGCTGCTGTCACGCTCGGCTTGCAACAGGAACAGGGGGACGGTTGAGAGCCGCGAAGTTTTCCGAGGAAGGCAATGCGTTGGGATTTGGAAGTTCGAGAGGCAACCGAGTTGCGAGGTACACCAATTCGATCAGCTGACCCGATTTCCCTGGCTCAATTGTTGAGGCTGATCGAAGCAAAGTTCTAACCAGACGGTCGTATGTAAGGCCTCCCAGTAAAAATCTCAAGTCGGCGTATTCCAAAGTCCTAGAAGTTCCTAGATCACGCTAATGGATACAAATTTCGGTGATTCTGTCAGTTAGGCTTTCAACTTTGACATGTCGGATCCAATTTGCGGATTATGCGGGCGCGCCGCCCCAAGCTGCCCCAAGTAAACAAGCCAAGGAACATGTAACCTCCCATTACGCCTCGCCGGATATGATCGGATCAAACCAGTATGATAACATACTGGACAGGAGCAGTTCTAGCACTGGTATGCAAAAAGACTTCGACGGTACTGGCAAGCCTTTGACCGGCATTACCGAATACCTGGCAGAAGCCGGAAAGTAGTCTTCCTTTCCACATGTCCAATTATGGCAATGAGGTGGAACTTTGAAGTTTGATATTTGCGACGTGGTAGCGATCGCTTCGTCCGTCCGAAAGCCAATGCGTGGACAATACGAGCTGCAGCTTCGGTTCTCATGCGTAAGCGACGTGTTGCCTCGTGGCAACTACTCCCGTACTAAACTCCTTCTTTACGAGTTGTGATATGTATCCAGTGTCCACCCATCATGATGACGACGAATCTTCCTCGGCATCTGCAACGCAGCCTCATCGCGGTTGTACAAAGAAAATTACGATAAGTATGATCACCCCTGAAGCTTGATCCGTTGGTAACTCGCAGGTAAATTCCTGTAACAGTACCTGACATTGAGCTGACATTAGCCGCGCAATATTGATATGATGTCATATCTTCGTTAGTGCTTAGCCCCTCCCCCGGCTCCCTACATACATAGGCAGGGCAGGTCATGTCGCTTGATGGTCGTTCCTTTACTACGGCTAGTACTATATGTCAACATGCACCGCTCCCAGGGTCGAGTCTGCCGTGCATGCACGAGAAGAATGGTAGCGGCACGGTACCTCGCATGAGAGCATATTTGTTGTTCGTGTCAAAGGTATGTCTTCCTTGACTAAAAGAAGGATTACAAGTGTTTATGTATCCACGTAACTTCTCCTCACTGATACTATGCTGATGTTCTGTTAAAGACTCATCGCGGGTAAAATGAAAACCCCAACTGCCACTTCAACCGCCAATCACGGGGGCAACACCTGTTGATACTCGCCAGCCTAATCAACTCCTATCAGTCAACATGTTCGTAATTCATCTGCGTTTTAGTATCACACTGCCGTGCCGTTGATAGGCTAGTTTCTGTTCCACATGTTCGCAAATTACTAATGCGCCGAGGTGCTGGTGCTGCAGCACGGGAAAGCCGCCCCGTCGCTTGTAAAATCACGGAGACTTATACATAGTATGTTTCCCTATGATAACCAAATGTACTGTGCCTGGAAGCCAATTTCAAACTTGCGAGCATAGAAAGAGCAGCATTGCGCCAATATTGAGGTATCGTACAAGTCCTCCTCAGCACCACCCTGGAGCACCGCGGCTACCAGAATTCAGGCACTTCTGCGCTTGTCCGCTACGATACTACTGCCTGTGCGTTGTTGAAACGCACGTTTTGTTCCTTACGTTCGTAAAACATCACTACTTTATTGGCCTACAGGAGCCTACCGGCAGGAAGGTGCTGATACAACAGGCTGATACCCGACAACGTAGCAATTTATTGCATCGCATATCAATGCGCAAACGTAAATTTTGTGGTAAGTTT
>PVXU01006454.1:3308-13627 GCA_002994865.1 Rhizopogon parksii | reverse complement strand
CCATGAGAGCACATAAAAGTCAAGACGGTCAATCATATCTAATCATTGGCTCTGTAACGTTCCTCCGCTTGTTTCGAACTTTGAAATAACTACTGGCACCCAAGATTACGATCCCAATCAACACTCCCAGCCCGAGCTTACGAAGCCCATTCCTGACCGTAATTCGTTTCTGCCCGGTGGCGCCTGCAGCATCGATTGCCTTGATATCCTCCGCCGAAAGTTCTGTCGCAATGTATCAGATCTTCCAAGTCTATGTCATTTTACATAAGGAAAGTCACCAAGATCTCCAGCAGAAAGGTAACTTAAAAGCCGCGTTTTTTTGGAACTGGTGCTGGTGGGTTACAATGTCAACAATTTTACCCCTCAACCAATAACGATCGGACGTACGTTACTGCAACTGCGCCTTTTGCCTTGACCCATGCAAGGAGAACTTGGTCAGTAGTAGCTCCAAGCCTCGTAGCGATTTCATTCAAAGGAGCATCTACAGGTCCTCCTGGCTCTCCCGTAATAGGCCTTCAAAATCTAAATGGTTAAATTTCCAGACGAAATCAAGGAAACAGCTTCTCGTACGTCAAAGCACCATATGCCTCAATTACGATATCGTGTGTAGCAGCGTACTCCAGAGTTGGAGATTGCTGCTGGTAAATGTAGGGATGCAGGTAAATCTGCACATAGAGCAACCGTGTATCAATGGATAGGATTAGCTGCCAATGATAGGACGTACTTGATTAGCAGCCGGCTTGATTTTTGCAGATGATAGCAGAATCTCTAGCTGCTTCTCATTAAAATTGCTCACACCAATGCTCCTGTCGTATGTATGGGCTTCCAGGTTCAAGGAGATTGCAAAAGCTGATAGCTACCTAGCGAAACCTTCTTCTTGAACTTTCTCCATCTGAGCCCAAACAGTTGGTATGTCGGGCACAGCTAGGTTCGGATTATGAATGAGGTAGAGATCGACATACGAAGTATTCAACTGCAATCGTTAAATCATCATCTACCCGCAAATGGAATGCGCGAATGTTACGCACATAGTCCAAGCTATTCCGAATCGAAGTGGGAATATCAAGCCCATTCAAACCAGAATACTTTGTCGTGATGAATATGTTGGAACGCTCCAGCCCGAATTCAGTAATGGCGCTGCCAACGTCAGCTTCATTCCTGTAAAGTTGAGCAGTATCTGTGTATTGTTGACTATGATATCATGGTCAGTTTTGCTGTTGCACTCACCGATATGATAGAACCCTGTATCAAAGGCTTGTGTTATTTGATCTATTGGCCACTGGCCGCTTCCCATCGATCCCGTCCCATAGGCGACGCTCGGAATGCTATAGCCTACCCACGTTGCGCCAGAGGGTGAGAATTATAATAGTCACCATGCATTGGAACAAACCAGAGTTCAAGTCGATCAAATCCCAAGGCATTGTTGACGTAGCCTGGACCAACCTTGCAAGATCGTAGGTGGGACAGACTCCTCACCGACAGCGATTATGACGTGACCAAAGAATACTATGAATAGATATGCCCACGACCTATTCTTATTTGACGCAAGTGCGGCTATACGCATGAGAAATAGTTCGATTGAAGTCGTTCCGCAGCCTGGAATATTCTTGCTGGATTGGCATAGGGTGAACATTAGTGATGGAATGCTGGAGCGATTCTTGACAATGTCATTTGAGTATTCGTAAGACGCTAACAATCTAGATGCCGAAAAGGTTGCGTGCACTAAGAACTGAGGCGCAAGCAATTGCACCTACAACAAGCCTTTTCATCACAACCCTTGCATTTGCATTCTTTTCGCCCAAAGCACCCAGTGTTCACTGTTGATTGTTGCAATGTCCTCCGAAAGATAAATCTAAGCATTTCAATCGGAACCACTTCAAACAGTTGAATCAATGGAACCTACCGATATCACCAGCTGCAAGGGAGCCTTGCAGACGCGTTTTCTTTGAGCTTGAACTAGACAACCTTTGTTAATGAGAACCGGCAAGGTACCGCACCGGACTCACGTGACTCCCCTTCACTTTGAACGGATCGGTTTTCAGCCTTCCACCTATCCTCTTGCGACCTATTCACAATTTCTACAATTTCTCCATCCTCCATCTTGTCATCATGTACATTACTTACTGCAACATCAAAATATCGTAAATCAGGCACCTATGTGAATAAATACGATCTGTTGTTCAAATGGAATCTTCTTGCGGCATGTTTTTAACGCCTTGTGCAACGCTACCGCTGCATGTGTACAGTCCAACCTCCCCGAACCATCAACCAGGTTGTTGTAAAATGCGGAAACAATCTGACGTGCCACTCCGTCATCGACAGACCACATAGAACCTATTACACTGCGAAATCCGGCGAATTGCATTGCCGCAGCGAGATGGATCGCCTCATCATGGCTCGATTCATCACCCACAGTAGTGTGGCAAGCTGATAAAAACGCAAACTCCGGATTCTGCAGCCGAGATCGGATGATGTCCTTGATTGTTAAAGGCCCATCGCGCATTGCGAAAGAAGACTCAAATGGTTGTTTTCGATTCGGCATCCCATGGCAGGCCAGGTGAAGCCACTGGTTTCGGCTAAGTGCATCGAATGCTCCCTGGATGGTTGCATCGCTGTCCTCGAACGATGTAAAGGATACGACGGGCGCGACACACTGAGCGACCACCTTTAATTCAGGAGCGACACACTGAAGTTCCTTTCCTGTGTCCGGGTTCGCTTGCCCAATGGCAACAAAATGCTGAGCGGACACATCCTGAGACTGCTGCCTTGCACGGATGAGTGCTGCCAAAGTTGGGGTGTAAGAGGAGATGTAAAAGTGAGACAAATTATGGCTCTTCTTCTCGTACGGTCCTGCTGCATGAAGAGGAAGTAGTGTGAACTCAGCAGTAGGACACCACCAGATACGCGAGCCAGGCTGAATAATTTCCCTGAGAGCTTGGACTATGGGGCCAACGATGCGATCCCAAAGTTTGCGTAGTACGCCGACAATATTTTGTAATTCAAGTTGATCATGAGAAGAACCTCCGCGCTCGGTGAGGGACTGGAACTCGGATGACAACTCCGAGACCTCGGCTCGTGCAATATCAAGTGGAACATGGACGGGATCTTGCGCACTCAAGATAATCAAGGCATCACAGCTGTGCTGGCTAGCATTGACAATGATGACTGGACCAGCTTCTGCTGCCTTCTGGAGATCAGAAAACACCAGTGGTAGGAGAAAGCGGGAAAAGCCAGGCAGCGCGCGGATGCGGGATATGACATCATCCCATTGCATGGTCAGTTGGCGAATTTGTGGAGACCGGTCTCCAGTAGACACATCGAATATGTTACGAAAGCGAAAGCTGAGTTGCTCGAACTCTTCTGCCAATAATCGGCCGGTGTCACCTGACGCAGAAAGGTCATCCAGTGGCGTGCGGAAGCGTGCCAACTGGGTCCAGAATACTGCACGACCCTGCTCCACCAATTCAATAGCAGTCGTCAAAGCACCACGACGAATACTGCACGAGAAAGCATCCATTGCCAGAGACGCAGTGATCAACCTGACCACATCCAAATGGTGTGAAGAAGGCGATAAAACTGCAACATGAAAATCTAGGAATCTCAATGTGGTCTGATAGGCAACCAATGCAGAGGCATGGTTCGCCTTCTCAGCAGAAGCAACCCATAACTTGGCGGCACGGAGATCGTCACGAGAGATTGCGTGAGATACTGTGGAGAGTTCTGAGAAAAGCCTAAAAGCCTCATCCAAATCTGATGATAATAAACCTTGTTGCTGGAATCTGACTTGCAGGTTCATGGCAAGGTCAGAAAGAGATGCAGATCGGTTAGAATGGCCAGGGGGAAAGAGTGCAAGTGCAGCACGACATAGTCCAATGGACTCCTCTAGGTCAGGCAGGATGCCCTGGTGCTGGAATCTGGCTACAAGGCCGCGGGAAAGGTCGTTTAGGAAACTAGCACGATAATGATAGTCAGGGGGACATAGATCCAGCGCAGCTCTGTTCAGCTCAATGGACTCCTCCAGGTCAGATGTAACACCCAACCGCTGGAATCTGTCTCGAAGGCTTTGAGCAAGGCGGTTGAGGGATAAAACTCGATGAGAATGGCCAGGAGGACAGAGTGCCAGTGAAGCTCGAAGGAGCTCGATGGACTCATCCAGGTCAGACTGGGTGCCCAACTTCTCAAATCTGCTTTGAAGGCTGACGGAAAGGCTATGAAGACACATGGGTTGATTTGAATGGCCATCGGGACAGAGTGCAAGCGCAGCTCGAAGTAGTTCGATGGCTTCATCTAGGGCGGACAAAATGCCCAGATGCCTGAATCTCATAGTTAGCGTGTTGGCAAGGTTGTTTAGTGATGTGGATCGATCAGAATGACCAGGAGGACGGAGCACCAGCGCAGCTCGATGGAGCTCAATGGCCTCATCAAGGTCAGACATGACACCCCGCTGCTCAAACCTGCATTGAAGGCTGTTGGCAAGGTTCTGTAGAGATGGAGATTCATTAACATGGCCAGGGGGACAAAGTACAACTGCAGCTCGATAGAGTTCGATGGATTCATCCAGGTTAGACAGGATGCCAAGCTGCACAAACCCAACTGTTAGGCTGGCAGCAAGGTTATTGAGAGATGAGAGTCGATCGCAATGGCCAGGGGCACGGAGTTCCAGTGCAGCTCGATGAAGCTTAATGGCATCATCAAGGTCAGGTAGGGAGCCCTGCTGCTCAAATCTGGCTTGAAGGCCACAGGCAACGTTGTTGAGATACATGGCATGATTAGGATGGCCAGAGGGGCAGAGCATTAGTGCAGCTTGGTAGAGCTCAATAGCCTCATCTAGGTCAGACATGACACCCTGCTGGATGAATTTCTCTCGAAGACCATTTGCAATACAATTGAGAGATTTGTGTCGGTGAGGATGACCAACAGCACGGAGCATCAGTGCTGCTCGATGGAGTTCGATGGCCTCAACGAGGTCAGGCATGACACCAAGCCGCTCAAATTTGTCTTGAAGACAGTTGCCAAGGTTGTTGAGAGACATAGATCGATCATAATGGCCAGGGGGACGGAGTGCTAGTGCAGCTCGATGGAGCTCAATGGCATCCTCTAGATCAGAAATGACACCCTGCTGCTGGAATCTGTCTTCGAGGCTAGTAGCAAGGTTGTTGAGAGACATGGACCGATCATAATGACCGGGGGGACGGAGTGCCAGTGCGGCTCGATGGAGCTCAATAGCCTCATCCAGGTCAGACATGACGCCCCGCAGCCGGAATCTGTCTCGAAGGCCATCAGCGAGACTGCTGAGAGACGAGGATCGATCAGGGTGACAAAGCGCCAGTGCAGCTCGATGGAGTTCAATGGCCTCTTCGAGGTCAGATACAACGCCTCGCAACTGAAATCTATCTTGAAGACCGACGGCAAGGTTGTAAAGAGACCTGGATCGACCAACATCGCGATGCTGGAGTGCCAATGTAGCTCGATGAAGCTCGATGAGCTCATCCAGGTCAGAAAGGACACCCAACCCATCGAATCGGTATTCAAGGCTGATAGCAAGGTTGTGAAGAGAGATTAATCGAAGAGGATGTCCAGGCGGATGGAGTCCCAGTGTGTCACGACGGTGCTCGATGGACTCGTTGAGATCAGAGAGGATACCCTGTTGCTCGAATCTGCCGTGAAGGCTATTGGCAAGATTGTTGAGAGCGATGTATCGACCAGGATGACCAGGAGGACAGTCCTGTAATGCTGCTCGATGTTGTTCCACATCGTCTGCCATGCTGTTATAACAAGAATTAAGCTAGTCATAATAAGAGGAACACAGGGATCACCAACATGCTGAAGGCGAGGGGTGCAACGGATTGAAAATACGATTGAGATTATTGCAACACGGCCAGGTCACCGTTGAACTTCTCGGAGTAGAATGTTGTGGCACCTGAATGTGCACGGAAGGAGGAGAAATTTGACCACTGAAATAGTGAAGATCTGAGGGAAAGCATAAGTCCTGATGAAGCATAACGATCGATTTACGCACGTCGATCGACGAGCCGCGCGACAAGTTCAAGAGGTGGGGCTGCTCGATGGCACCCTTTTCAAGCTTCAGAAGTGGACAACGAATGCGCTGTGAGTCAATGATTACTAGCTAGTCACATGTGGCAGCGCATAACCCCACATTTTCTCAAGCTGGCTTCCCCCACGTACAATATGCAGTGCATATTTACCATCCCTGTGCAGATGCGCATATTGCGGATAAGTATAGCTGCACTGCTCACACGCGACATTCTTACCTCTGTTTCTTACATCATTATCTGCAGCTCACGATATTCGTTTTGGTTCTTGGCAATAGTTGCTTGGTGCGTGTCGATACTGTTACTTGTATATCAGTGCAAATTCATGATTATATGCTTCCTAAGTATGCATACATACATAAGAATAATTTACATGTCCTCGAAATCAAGAATCTCCAGCGACCAGTGTCCGGCCTCTCTCCACCAACGACAGTCTCCCATCTCGACCTCGCATAGACCCGGATACCTATCGTGCAAGCAATGGATGATCTCGAATTGCTGAATGCGCTCTACGCTCAGTACGTGGTTGGACCACCCCGGACTATAGGATAACCGAAGCGTTTGCAGCTTGGGTGGAAGCGAGGCACGACCCGCCGCTAGCCAACTTAGAAGGCCCTGAAAATATTTTCGTGAGGGGAGGGAGAGTGTTTCAAATCGACATGCGTACCAAGATGTTGTCCAAAGCATCAAGCGGACTACTAGCACAGTCGAGGTCTTCAAAGCTGGAAGGGATAATAAAATCTTCCTGTGGAGATAATGAAGTATTAACGATTCTGCGCAGTACACGGGCCATTATAGTACTGACGGGTATTAGTGGTGGAGGGGCCGAGATGAGCACCAGGTCCAAGCAATGGAGATCCGGAAGATATTTTGCAATGGCGGCGAGATGTTGCAATGTGGGTTGAAAATACTCAATCTTGAGTGATCTGACTGGAACTGTGGAACGCGAGATGTCGAGCAAATTCGAGACCAGGTCAGTGTGGATGGTATAGTCATCTTTTTGACCATCCTCTTTAGAAGTGATGACCTCCAGGAGGACAAGACAGACATGATCAACGGGTCGTCCTGGTACTACGTAGGAAAGGAAATGAGGGTAGCCGTTGTAAGACCGAAGGTAAGACATGGCTGGCAATGGATGGTCAGGCGTTATATCAGCAGACCAGGGGAAAATCCTCAATGTTATGAGAAAAGGTATTGCTGCCAGGAATCTGAGGAAGTGACCGCGACTGGAGGGGTTGACAAGGACGCTTAGATATGTGAGATGGGGAAAGTGCTCCATAGATGAGAGGGCTGTCAGAGCAGTAGGGGTCACGAGGGAGTCGATCAGAGTGAGTTTCTCTAGATAGGCTGGGTTACATAGCACAGATACCAAGTATCCGTTAATTGAACGCGGGCTGAAGTTGCCTCCGGCGATCTCAAGTTCCTTTAGCTTGAGAGGTTCCAAGTGAGATGAAGCTGAAAAGAAGCACGAGGTAAGCTTGAGAGTCTCCAGCGCAGGTAGGCTTTGTAGGGTGACCCATTGCTCCCTTCCTAGATCCAAGCGGATAAGTTCAAGAGAGCGCAGATGGCGACTGCAGGATAGAAACTGGAATACGGCGTCGATAGACCGCATCTGATCATGCTTCTGCAAACGGGTAGGAAAGAAAGTGCTCAGTGCACTGTAAGCAGCTGTAACCGACCATGCTTCTACAATGTCCCAGAGTTCGCGGGCATCTGGATCTGAATAGAAGTTCTTGACGTGGGCGGTAGCGAGCTCGAGCGAGTTAGGTTTTTGGTTCGTTGACCAGGGGACTGATTTCTGGTTCAAGGGGAATATAGGTGAAGACGATAGGTTGATGGCAAGCGACTGGAATATCCAGGATCTAGAGGTATGCCAGAAGACGCGGCAGACGCGGGACACTTGGAAAAGGTCGGATTGTCTAAGATAACTCCAACAATGATCAAGAACATCGGGAGGCAGCTTCAGCATTGGTGGGCCATTGTCCTGGTGGGAGTTAGGTTTTGGGGACTTTTTATTGTTCGACTTCGGCCAGCGACAGTAAAGTACGGCTATGTCACGAAAAAGAGCGTCGGGCTAGTTTGATGTAAGTAAGTAATGGTTGGAAACGAAAGGAGTACTTACCAGGTACATAACAGTGAACAGTACTAGATTCCTAGTTATGATCTGGGGCTATATAGTATGAATTTAGGTTCGTGTCATAGGGAATAAATAAACAGCAGACACGCAACCATGGTGAAAGAAGCACACCTAGTTGCCTTAAACACATATGGCCCTGAGTACAGAAGTACAGGTCACCCACGTTGAAAGCGTCCTACACTTCAATGAGCGCAGATCAAAAATCCTTTGGCTCGACTCCTGAAGGAAGTGCTGCAGCTCCCCTTAAGTTTCTGAAGAGGACATCGTATATCTACTTGCAACCAAGGTGCCAGAGTAATACTTGAGCACGGAAGCTTGCCATTGAGACTTGGATATTGACATCCTTTAGGTAGAGCGATTAACCGGGAGTTTTAAAGCTCACCTGAGATCTGATGATCATACTAGTGCATCTTGTCCAAAAATTCTGACGGTCTTCTTTATTTTGGCCACGGTACAGCGCTCAAGTATCAGCCACCCTCTACAAATTTGGAAATCATACGTGAGGAAGACAGCGCAGTGACCTACTTGCCCTGCGATGATTGGGCTCTTCAAGAACCGGAGCTTGAGCGATCAGTGGACACAAAAACTTTGCCATCAAGACTTCCTTATCCTTCCGGTAGAGGGATTAACCGATTTGAGATCTCGTCACCAGTGCGCATTGTCCAAAATTTCCGCCTGTCTCTAGGTCGGCAACCACGTCACAGCGGTCAATTATCTGCCTTTGTTTATACCTGACTCGGAAGAGCACAGCGCATAGTACATACCTACGAATTGCACTGCAATGGATCGGGTCACAAAAAGATGAGCGCCCATAACCAGCTCCAACCAGCACCGAAGTTTGCTATTCTTGTATATTACGTAAGCAAAATCTTTTTTGCAAGCGCCCGTGGTTTCAATTTCGTCATAGCATACGAATACTTATGTAAGTACATTACTCAGACCTCGAGTACACCACCAAACGGCCGTAACCTAGCCACCTAGACACTAGCACATTCTAATGCATGAACGAACTTAATTCGTGTTGGTTCTTCAGAATAGTTTGTTGCATGAATAGTAGCGCATCCGCTTCCTGAAGCAATATCATACGCAATGTGGTCCTATGTTTCCTCAGAATCAAGAATCTCTAGCGACCAGTCTCCGCCCTCCCTCCACCAACGACAGACTCCCATCTGAACCTCGCATAAACTCGGATACCTACCGTGCAAGCAATAGATGATTACACGTTGCGGAATACCTTCGAGGCTCGGCGCATGGTCGGACCACCCCGGGCTATAGGATAAGCGAAGTGTCTGCAGCTTGGGTGGAAGTGGGGCACGACCCGCTACTAGCCAACTTAGAAGTTCCTGAAAGAGATTTCGTGAATGCATGGAGAGCGTTGTGACTGGACGCACCCCCATGGTGTCCAAAGCATCAAGTGGATTACTAGCGCAGTCGAGGTCTTCAAGGTTTAAGGTGATAAGGTCTTCCTGTGGAGATAATGAAGCATTAACGATTCCATACAAAACAAAACCAATCCAGTATAGCACTGACAGGCATTAGCTGTGGAGGAAACGGGATGAGCACCAGGTCCAGGCAATGGAGATCCGGAAGATATTTCGCGATGGCGGAGAAACGCTGCAATGTGGGCAGAAAATACTCAAGCTTCAGTCTCCTGACTGGGACTGCAGAACGCGAGATATCGACCAGATACGCGACCAGGTCGGTGTGGAAGGCATAATCATCGGTTGGATCATCTTCCTTGGAAGTGGTGACCACCAGGAGGACTAGACAGACGCAATCGATGGGTTTTCCAGGCATAATGTGGGAAAGTAAGTGAGGGTAGCCGTTGTAGGACCGAAGGAAAGTCAGGGCTGGCAACGGTTGGGCTGGCGTGATATCAACGGACGAGGGAGAAATCTTCAATATCGAGAGAGAAGGCATCGCTGCAAGGAATCTGACAAAGTGACGGCGACTGGAGGATTTGACAAGGACACTTAGATATGTGAGGTGGGGAAAGTTCTCCATAGACGAGAGAGCCGCCAGGACGGTATGGGTCACGACCGGGTCTATCAGGGTGAGTTTCTCTAAATAGGCTGGGTTACACAGCACAGATATCAGGTATCCATCAATTGGACGTGGGTTGAAGCTGC